>JH156173.1:17458-31855 GCA_000226015.1 Mnemiopsis leidyi
AATATAAGCAGCGAGAGTCGGGTATCAGTCACCGCAAGCTAAGTTTATTTCAAGTTAAAGACACTGGAACTTCCAGCCAAACTTAAGACGAAAAATAGACGTTATAGTAAAAACATTTTAACTGCACCGTGTTAGTTTTTAAAAGCCAAAATTTCACGTGGCGTAGTTTTAAGTTTTCTCAAACCAAAAACCAGTACATATCTACAGCCGCCGGGATCGCCACATAAGGTAAAATAAGATTTATTACGGCTAATACTTTCACTGTAGCCGCCGTGGAATTCCATAAGCGGTATTTGCGGCAGAAATCATATCTACAGTATATCTCAATCTCCTTCTAGCATTAGCAGAACCTTCTTTGACTTTAGAATTGGAGAGATGGAAATCTAGCGTCCGCCTGAGACCTAACTAAGCGGGCGCAATTCTTGTTAACTTTAATTAATTCATACTTTTAAATTAAAAACCTTATTTTAGTATTTTTTAAGTTTGTTAAATAAATGGTTTCCTCGTTGCTTGCTAATAGCCAATCAGGCATATTTCGATATTGTATGATAACTTCTAACCACTATCAATAGAAAACGGTATTCTTTCGAAGTGTCTCAAACTTGTTTTGACAGAACGTTGATATTCTTTGACAGTCTGAAATTCGGCTACCCTATCGGTAGCCACCTCCGCTTGGATGGAACTATAGCTAACTCCGCCTCTCTTACCTACTAGCCACCTCCGCTTGGATGGAACTATAGCTAACTCCGCCTCTCTTACCTACTCTCAACTTGAAACAGAAGCGCATCGGAGACCAACTTCTCGTGTATTAAACACGATAGACCCACTGTCTAGCTGGTACTGCAACGGCGGTCTCGCTCGTGGTCCGTGTAGGAGGTAACTATGATACCGATGCCACTGCCACGATCCAGATAGCCCTGATTGCTGTTCTCGTATTTTACTTGCTGTTTATTGACGGGATTGGGTATGCAACCTGTCTGCTGAGCGTGACCAGAGCCGTGAAAAACTCCTTATTGTGCAGTGCCTGGAATTGTTGGGTTTATTCTTTTGGATTTAGCCACCCCTGCACTCTGCAGTCACTCTAAATCTGACACAACGCTGTTAATCAAAATATTGTTTGCCAAAATGGTGACAACGTCCTTGATAGGTCCTTGATAGGTCGTTGTCTTCTTAGGATTCTCTGCCTACAAACTAACTAAAAGCGATGGGGGCAACAGAAAGGCACGATTCCCGGAGCAGAGAGCCTAAATGGACTGTTATTATTTTGACAATTTTGTTATATCTAACACTGCCTTTTTGGCGGTGTGGGCCACTACATTGATTGGACAAACATCTAGAGGCATGACTCAATCTTTAAGTAATGTTATTATTATTGTGGGATTTTTTGCCACTCCTCTCAACTCTACAATATATCCCATTGTGTATCTTACTCGTAGAAGTGATATGCGAGGATTCTTTCAAATGCATCTTGAATGTCGGAATTAGGTGTCAATTATGATAATTTTAATATAAGACGACTTAAGACGATTGTACAGGTTTCAGATTGGACTTAAACTTATACAACTTTCATACAAACAAGTTGAAAAAGGTTCACTTACGAGGATTCGAAAGTACTAAAGATCTTTAACCGCTACATAAAAAACATTATTTTTGGGAGGTATCGCAAATTATTAACCTCATTTGTCTAAAACTATTGCTCCTACCTATGTTCAAGGAGGTCAATCTATGTTTATTGGACCATATGAGAGTATCTCACTTCCGAGAACTAAAGCAGGGCCAATAAATATTGAGAAATGGGGTTTAAAATATTCGAAAATTTGCGATTCCTCAAGTGAAATACCGTTCCCTATTTCATGCCATCTATTGGTCTCGTCTGACTATATCCGAGGAATTACATCAATGTCATGATTGTTTTAGTCTAACACTGTCTTTACAAACTTAGTTGTTCGTAAATCGAATTTTTAGTGTCCTAATATAAGTGACCAGCTTACATAATATATACGCGAATTTGCTTGAAGACTTTTTTATTGGTATGGGCATATTGAGAATATTTGGGAGTATGATTGATTATTACTGAAAAAAAATCATTTGCACATTTTATTAATGCTGTGACGTCTAGAAATATACATATGTATAAAGATGATTCTTTAATATCTAGTTTGCTATGTAGTTCATTTCGCGTTTGCCGTTGCTGAGTGACTCATAAGTATGAAAGCTGTTCTAATTTCCAGTACTGGAAATTAGAACAGCTTTCAGTGTCATTTCTTATAAACCATATGTACGGATATTAATGAGTTTTCAGTTTAGCGATCAAAGGATTAACGTTTAACTACAGGATGGACGATATTTCATCCTACCTCGACAATATGTCTGTTGGTCTTCCAGCTGGAGGCGCTGTAGTCTGCATTGTTGGGACTATCACTAACTCCATGTCACTTCACTACTTTAGGAAAAAAGACCAGAAAAGTTTAGGCGACAAACTGCTCATGTTCTTAAACATCGTAGATTTGATGCTCTGCGTTGTAACAGCGGTGGTTAGCATCCTAACAGCACTTACTATTGTGGATCTGGACTTTGGTATTTTTGACATTCTGAACTACGCGCAGCTAGGCTTTACACTTCTCTACATTCTTTTGATTGATGGCATGGCACTGGCTTTTCAACGTGTGTGATCAGTGTAGTTCGGGCCATCGGGATATCCTCTCCGTTTTACAGGATCAAAGGCAAGCTCCTTGTGGTCGTGGGGATCATAGTTTTCATCCTCCTACAAGTGCTGACTGTAGTGATATCCATAATGCTCGGTGATGATAGTGCATTGTTCATTAGACTAGCACTGAAGGTTCTCATATTGATGGTCGTTGTCACGACAACAGTGGTATCGGTTTGTAAGCTAAGCTGCAGAGGGGATAACAAATTGAATGCAACTGGGAAGGATAACTCTAGAAAAGCCTCTTGGACTGTCATCATTATTTCATCAGTCTTCTCCTTGTTCAACTTCATCTTTCTGGCAGGCTTTTTTATGGGATTAATTACCGATCATCCATTAATAGCCGTCTTATCACTGTTTTTTTGCAATCCCTCTAAACTCAGCAGTAAATCCCATTATCTATCTGAGAAGGAGAAAAGATATGCAGCAGTTTTATAGCGGTTGTTGTTGTTAATGATATGAACTGAGCGTCAGAGGGTCCCCATAAGTGGTTCCTCTGCATACGCCAGGGCTTTTCTAGCTGTTTTAAAGAGGAAGTGGACCATTCACGTCAAAAGAAGATGATGGGGACCTTGAAATTAATAGCTAGATAAAAATTCTTTTTCACCAATCACGCAGACATGATAAAAGATTTTCTTATTGTAAAACTTACACAAAAGAGAAAAAAAGAGAAAAGGACAAAAAAAAGAAAAAAAAAGACGATGGCAAGAGACCATTCTTACTTTTACCTTGTGAGACCCCGCCCAAACCTGGAAGTCCAGTGTGAGGAGGCTGACTGTGGCGTCTCCCCAGGTCACCCCCGGGGGCGTGAAGGCATTCAGCTCAGAGACACTTATACAGTGGAGTGGATGTCTTTGGGTCCACCGTGGGGGGAACTGGGCTGGCGCCACTTTCGGCCTTTCTCGTACCCCAGCGAAGGCTCAACGGCGTTCGGGTGGGTTGCAGTTAAAAAAGGTAAGTTTTTGATCAAGGTAAGTTTCCTGGGATGACAGTTTTGTTACACTGCTGATGAATAAAGAGCATGATGTTTAGTTGTTTCAATATCCGGTGTCATACTGTACTTAGAGACTACCAAGCTATAGAGAATACTATAAACTACTACTACTACTACTACTACTACTACTACTATAGAGAATACTATAAACTACTACTACTACTACTACTACTACTACTACTACTACTACTACTACTACTACTACTACTACTATAGAGAATACTATAAACTACTACTACTACTACTTACGAGAGCTATCTAAGGTGCCCGTCAGCTGCTTTGAAAAGTTTAAAACGATGGGTGTTGACAATGTATATAACTTTAAACATTATCCTTATTTGAATTATTTGATAACTGATACTTAACTAATACTCAACTAGTACTTAATACTTTACATTAATGAATTGAATGATTTAATAATTGTTTAAGAGTTGCAACAGAAGCTACGTTCAACAATGTTTTAGTAATTTTCTTCTTGTCCCGAGTAAAAAACTAAGAATTTAATGGAAATTCATCAAAATATATCTGCGTTACTACGCCGTCATCAGGACACTCAAATTACTTATTTGATAGTAGTTGTTGAAAGTATCAAATATATAGATCCATTAAATCTTTTGTCTTTCACTCGAGTCATGAAGAGAAAAAACAAAAACACTGTTTAACGTTAACTTAGATACTTTCAACACTCCATATTATACAACTAATTTGAGTTCTCCGAGGTAAGCAAGGCAGATGTTAATAACGACCGTCAGTTAAACCATCTTTTGCTGTTCGTGCTTTTCGTCCAATTATTCGTCGATTTTTTAAGCTCCTCGGTTTATCGAATCATAGAAAAATAGTTGATAACCCAATATTTCATTAGATACTGAAACTGTATCTGTACGAGAAGCGAACACTTCGGGATTTGATTGCATGAAACTACAGATATCACCCTATGAGTATATGGCATATGTCAGAGCGCTACTTAGACTGTATTTAATGTGTAACGTAGTTGTACGGTACTACAGTAGCGCATTGCATAACATTGTATTATTATGTGTCACATTAATTGTTGTGTATCTGAGTTTTGTAATTCCGAAGACTTCCTGATATGAAATCGAAGGTATGTGGGAAATGAAACTTTGAGTGCCAATCATGAACAGTGAATAATAATCCAAATAGACGGGGGACAAAGGTCAATGGAAAGCCTGTAGCTCAATAGACAGACCACCAGCAGGTGGATATATCAAATGTGGCCCAACCTCTTCCTGGCCCTAAGTTCTATCATATTTTCCATGCAATTTGTATATGGCATTAATTAAAGTAAATAATATGCACTGCATATCTGAATTTTACTGTAGAGCAGTGTACTGCACTAGTCACTACAAGGAACTTAGTAACCATATGTAGCGCGTACCAGTGTCTAGTTCAGGCGGCATAAATTAAAATTAAGTTCAGTAACAATGAAAAAATTCGATCGTATGACACGACAACGCAGACACAGAACAGCTTATTCTCATAATCCGCCGTCACGGTGAAAGCCAGAAAGCCGTGACAAGCGTTGCTGGGTGCGCGAAACCCAGTCTGTTCTGCAGGTAAACACCAATTCCTGGCCTTCCTCAGGACTTACTCTGCTAAAGAGCACAAGAACCGCTATTTGAGGTCTGTCTGTCGACTAAATATAAACAACAAAAAAGGAGAGAGCTCTCTCCAACTTTTTGATGGACAGGCAAGACAAAAAACAGGATAAATCTGTAACAAATCACTCATTTAAATAGTTTGATATTATCGAAAATTGTTGAGATGATATTTACAAATTTTTGTGAAACTGAATAACATGAACTCATGTTGCACTACAGAGCATATCTTAAATCTGTTACACAGAGGCGTATTGGATTACTTAACCACATGTGGTAATAAGTATCCGTTTCTACCAGTGCAAGTGTGCAGTTTAGACTGCACAAATTTCCATTATGCATGTGAGATTTGAGTTCTGTGAAAATGAACAAATACTACTCAGATTCATCAATTTATTCAAGTCAATTGGAGTACGTCAAAAATGTCTAGTAAAACGTAAAATGAATGTAGGATTAATTTATTGTTAAATGTTGAACGCAAGGAAATATTTTCCATAGAAATCAGGTACATACGAAACTTTTGCGAGCTAAGGATGCCCTTCGGGGCAAAACAACAGAAGCAAACCTATCTTTCAATAAACAGACACAGAACAGTACAAACTCATAAACCGCTGGCTCGGCGAATGCCGGGTCCAGCAGCGTTGCTGGGTGCGCTTAAACCCAGCCTGTTCTGCAGGTAATCACCAATTCCTGGCCGGTAACCTTTCACCCCGGTGATGGTTGTCGGCTGCCTGTCGGCCCAAATATAAACATCAAAACAAGGAGAGCACTCTCTCCAACTTTTTGAAGGATCGTCTATATACGTGAGCATTATATGGCACATCTGAGCATTATATAGTTATAATATGACATATGACACATCATTACTTACACTGCGCTTAGTGCGTCACTTAGTTGTACGGTGGCATATCGCATCACATAGCATTATCATTTGTCATTTTAGACTACAAGTTAGTCGTTATATACTTGAGTTCTGTTAGCATCAAGACGTCCTGATATATGAAACCCGGGTGATGGAACTATGAGTGCCTGTCATGATAAGCTGCAAAGGACTTGGAACGATTGTTAGATAGACAAACCGGGCCCCCCAGCAGGGTGTACCACAAAACAAGGAGAGAGTTCTCTCTAACTTTTTATTGGACAAGAAGGACAAAATACGGCATACAACTGGCAACTTAATTCTAATTTTATGTTTTTACCCTTGAAATGTTCATAAGTTTAGCCATTTTTATGGCTAAACCTGTTAATCCCAAAAAATTTTGACTTCTATCCTGTTCATTGAGACGACGTCACAGTTAAGATTTGCCTAATCTTGATCTGTAAATAAAAACATGGGTAACATACAAGAATAATAATAAACATAGACTGACCTGCATAAACATACAGCGATTGAGCATGGTCGTAAAGTCTTGTTGAGCGTTGTAAACGGAAACTGAAATACATTTGATCGGTCAGAAATGCTATTAACTTTAGTCCCCTCCGATCAAAAATGTTAATTTACGTAAGGGTAAACATATAATACCGGTAAAATCATGCGAAATGACTCAATTTTTTGCAGGCCCTACCCATGCTGATTACAGGTGGCCCGGTAAACTGATGGTACCCAATTTATGCAGATGCGAACTTTAAGTGTAATTTTGTTGCATTCGCGACATAACAATAGATAATCAGTGCCAAAATGAAAAAAAAGAGCCGTTTCCAACAATTCTGATTAATTTGTCCCAGTTCCTCTTTGCTCTTCCTTTAAACACCTATCGAGTGCAAAGATCCAAACATGAAATGACTCTTGGACATCAAAACTTCCCTGGCAGGCATGAAGATAATATGATCAATCTATGTACGACAATCTCCATAGCCATTATCCAGGACTACACCATTATTAACGACAATCAGATGACAAAGATATACGTGACTAGGCCAGATCCCCCGGCTACCGTAATATCATAACGTAGCAGTATATTGTAGCAGTATAATGTAGCAGTATATAGGAGGTATCCAGTACTCTCGTACGGCGTTTCATTGAGTACTACAATCTGTTACCCTAAGTACCGGGCAGGACCCTGAATAGATCTGATGAATGAGGAAAGCCTGAGTGACAGGAGGTAGCTGCGCTGATCAATCAGATCAGTGACGATGTTGTCACGTGACTATAAATACAGTCGCATGACTAGCAGCTCTTCTCAGAGCTAATGTCGGGTGGTCTCCAACAGCTCGAATATAGTTGTGTCGGGGGTCCAAGACAAAGGTTTATGTGCTCGGTTTGTAGACGAGAAAAAGAGCTGCTAATCAAGGACAGGGAGGGGTGTGGAGGAGATAAAGATGAGGGAGACAACAGCTAGGTCCAGACATCGTAAATTTCGCCGATCCTAGTCATAGCTGCGTTTAGGGATCTTATCACCTAGTGTCTTCTGATCAGCACAAAATGGTAAACGACCTTAGAAGTGCGCTTATAGGGCAAAATCGTGTCTGAGAATAGAGTGGTCTGGTAGTGGTTGTATTTGTTGAAAACTTCTAGATTTTCGTCACTCGCTTATCAACAAGCCGGGTTAAAAAAGTTAAGCCCGACAGAAGGTCGGCTTGAACATAAAACAGCGGAGGAATTTAGCTGTACTGAGCATATTATCAGTCTATTTACGGCCTTTAAAGATTGGTATTGAGTCCTCTTAACCGCATATATTTACTTCGTTTTGGGTCACAATTTTGTAGAGGAAGCAAGTTATATAGTACAACCCAACAAGCTAAAAGAGAGATTCGTGTCAAATCCAATGAATATGAAGTATTGCATTGCTGATTGCACATTTCAATCAGAAACATTCTCCATCGTCACCATCATCAATATTTCTTGACAAGTTCCTTGACAGCTCACAGCTTTTTAACTAACAAAACTAACTAAACTGACAATTGCACTGATATTGTTACCCACCAAATTGACAACCACACTGCCATTGTCCGAGAGGGGATACTATGTTGTTGTAGAAAGTCTGAGGTTGGATGATGGAGTAGTGCTCCCGATTGTGTTGGATCAGATCACTAGAGTTAGATCGGATCACGTTATCCACCTTCGCATCCAGAAGTTGTGCAGCGTAGTTGCAATCTGGGGAGATCAGCTGGTTATCAAGGAATCAAGGGATCAAAAATAAAGTTATATACTATATTGCACTGTGCACATTAACAATAGTAGTAAACCTGGAAATCATGGATTCAACGTCGCCTATTTTACATGAATTACAATAGTCAGGTGAGAATGAAAGCTAAAACAGATCCAGCATCACAATAGCAAATTTAAGAGTGATGTACATTATAGTTTCCATTACGCTATTGTTTGCTGTTACACTATGGAACAGCAAATCCAACTTAACAAGTCAGGTTCAAATAATATAATGTATCCTCTGCTATATGACTGCAACAAACTTAGAAACTCAAGTGTAACACCTATAGCTATAGTAGACACATTTATTCCAATACCAATAACCATATAATATACGTTACAACTTACATAATATACGTACGATAATACTTTAACTAAGTATATCAACACGAACAGTTTATAAACTAGGTAGTAGTTTAATACAGTAGTAGTAGTAGTTGTGAGTAGTAGTTTAATACAGTAGTAGTAGTAGTTGTGAGTAGAAGTTTAATACAGTATTAGGAGTAGTAGGTAGCAGTTTAATACATCTAAATACACTTAAAGTAGCAGCGTGGCTTTGTGAACCTAATCTCCAACCAGACTGCAACCCACTAACTCGACCCACTAGACACGACCCACTAACTCGACCCACTAGACACGACCCACTAACTCGACCCACTAGACACGACCCACTAACTCGACCCACTAGACACGACCCTGGGACGAGACATACGGACGTATGATATTGTATTAATGTATTCCGGGTGTCCTGTCTAACTGTTCAGGAGGGTCACATGTACTGTTTACTACTGTACACTGGTTACTTGGCAACCTAGATCACCGAATGTAGTTTAAGATGCTTAAAGTTGATAGTATAGTTGAAAAACTGGCGTAGTACATGGTGTTTATTTGCTCAATAAACGGATGAACCACAAAATTATTCCAATAGGGCTCGGCTAGTAACGCAATTCGTTGATACAGGTACATTTACATCGAAGCTGTTCCGTCTAACCACCAAACTCAGGTACGGATTTCAGTAGAACCCCTTATCAGATATTGACACGCCCGGTGTCCAGGCCCAACTCTCCAAGGTGCTGACGTAGAGAGTTCCTCTACACAAAAGCCATGGCCTTGTTGGAATAATAGTTCAGTAGGGCAGGTCCACGCCCCGCCCTGACGATACTACGATAGCAGAACTATTGCCGGAACAATGGTGTCACCAAGATTTCAGAAAAAAATGTTCGGGTTGCAGGGTCACTGGGTCAGGGACCACGGTCAGATATATCGAGATCCCTTGATCATCTACATATCTGTATACATTTTTCTAGCAGTATATTAATATGGTAAACCATTACTCTACTACACCCCTGCAGAAAAGGTCGATTTGAGGTCCCGTCGGAACATAAAGAATTAAAAGCAAACTAAAGAAATTTTTTTGAAAATCGCGCGCTTGGCGCGCGAAAATTTTCAAAGAAAAATCAAAGTGACATAAAGCTTTGAAACTAAACTAAATAAAATCTTTCTCAACTTATTAAAGATAAATTTTAGTTTGGTTCTTTTATTTTTATTGGAAGAAAAGTAATAATGTTCAGTATCGTTTAGATCTTAGGAATTTCGTGTGACAAATCGAACAAAAAGTTTATTTTCCATTTCAAATGTTCTGAGTTTGCTCTATTTTTGTTAAGCATGATTGAATTCTGTTGAAAATACTCTTAATATTATAAGTTTGCCATCATTAACTAAAAAAATTTTAGTTTGCCTACCTAGTTCAGCAAACTTTCAATCATGGTTAGTAGTTTTTGTAGAAAACTGAAATGGTTATAGTTGCTTTCTTTTGAAGAGCAAACTAAAATTATACCTAAGTTTTTGCTTGCTAAGTTCATCACTTTCATATTGCTTGTTTGCTTGGTTCATTTCTTATAGGGTGCTCATATTTGAGTTCTATAATTATATCAAACTAAAATCTCAGGAATTTTTAGGTGTCATAGAGTTTCTGGTTGATACAAATTATTCAGTTTTATTACAGAAATTTTTTGTTTTCTTGATTGATTACTTGATAACTTCATACATTTGTCTAAGTTAAAATTTTTCAATTTTATTCCACGTAAAATTATTTTGTTTGTGTGAAGCTCACACTATATACACTATTCACACTATGCAATCAGTGGCATTAAATATTTCTTTGATTGGTTAACATACAGTTTCTTTTTCATTATTCTTCATACATGCTTCTTCTCAGGTGTAAGAAATGAGTTGGTTAACCTACAGTTTCTTTTTCATTATTCTTCATACATGCTTCTTCTCAGGTGTAAGAAATGAGTTGAAGGATGTCAGAGGAATTTTGGTGCACTAAATGTCTGAGATGTTATAAGACAAAGCATATTTTTTTCACTCATTTTGAAAAGAAGAATGTGACATATCAAAGTGGTGAAGGGACAGATAAAAGAGGAGGTAGGCTTGTCCCTAACGAATGTTTCCAATCAATACAAAGAGAGTTTGCTAATACAAGGAGTGCTGCAGAACTTATCCAAAAGCAGATCCAGAAAGGAGCTCTTTCTAAATTCTTTCAAGTCGGCAAGAAGAGACGACAGGATGACTCATCTGACCTCAACATACCATCTTCGAGTCAGGATCTTGACGACTCTGGGAGCTCTTTGGCTGAAAATGTTACTCAAACAGAAGCATCTCCTCATGATACATATCCAAATAGAATAGAGCAAATGGAAGTGTCTGATACAGTAAGTAACCAAGATCAAGAGGATTTAAATACAGAAGTAGGACCAGAAACATCATCTGCAGAGATTACCTTGGAAACGATCAATGGACAACTCAAGATGATGGAACTTCAACATCAGCAGATTATGGAAATGATGGAACAGCTGAATATGGGTAGCAAAAATCAAACTAAAGAACCATGTAAGGAAAAAGCTGAGCAACAGATGCTGGAGAAAAAAGATTTCATTGACAGGAATACTGCCAGTGCCCTAACTTATGCTAAATCAATGAAAGATATAATGTTAAACCCATTGGTAAACGATAGATTCCACTTCGTTCCTTTAAACTATTACACAGATGCTGTCAGAAAGGAAGAGTATTCAGAAGACGAACTTGGGAGTGAGTGTTATTTGCTGTGTAAGATCTGTTTAAGCGATAGTTCACGGTGTGGTATGTTAGTGGTTGACAGGAAATATTCATGCAATTACTTTGAAAACTTTTCACCATGGTTCACTCGATTAAAGAAAGTTCTGAGACGACATATTAGTGATGTGCCCATGCATCAGGCAGCTGTCAAGAAACTAGAGAAGAGGGAAAAAGAGTATGGTGATACACTAGCTGGAATCAAATCGAATCTTAGATATCTCGTTTATTATATAATCAAGACTAACATCGCATTCCTAAATTACCCAGCGCTGCTGTCGACTGTCTCTCATTGTGGACTAGAAATTGGAAATATTAATCATTCCAGGGACTTTGTCAGTAGAATCCTGCCTCTAATTGATGGCATCTTACTTGAGAACACTAAAGAATGGATTTCCGATCAACAACACATCACTATCTCACTAGACATTGGGACTGTGCTTGGGTTAGTTCTGTTAGTGGTATATTACATAGGATCTGATGGTCACCCGAGACTAGCTGGATGTGAGCTTACGCACAGTAAAGCAGGAGCACACTGTGCTGAACTGTGTTTCAAAATTGCTTGTTCAAATATCTTTGTGGATGAAGCTATCATTCAAAGAAAGACGAAATCTCTGGTCGCTGATGGCGCATTTGCCGACCAAAATGGGCCATTCAAAGCAAAGATAAGAGAAGTTTTCAATAACCAGAATATGATTTTCCGGTGGGACTTACTTCATTTATGTAACAGGGCACATATCACTGCTCGGGGTATGACGCAAGTTGACATGGCGAATTTAGACGAAGATGAGAGACGGAGAGCAATCACCCGTCAAGGACGAAATGAGCCCCTTGTAAGTCTACTAATGAACTACATTCAGCACGAATCTAAGCAATGGAGAACGGGACTAGCCTACACACAGCTTAGACTTGAAACACTGGACTTTATGAGACCGAAGTTGTTCAGTTCGACTAGAATGTGTTTGTATGAATTTGACCAAGTCAAAAGATTTATTGAAATTTCACATTACTTTGATGTACCATGGCACTGGGAAGTTATGTGCAGGCTTTACATTTTGATTCTGTTTGCCGAGAAAATCATATTGAAGACTTGTCAGAAGACAAATGATCAGAGAGAGTATGTGGCTCGAGTTTTCATGAGAAACCCTGAACCAGAAGGCAAGAAAGCAATGGTTCTTGGGTTAAGAGTTGCCAAAGATGTAATCAGAAGTCAACCAATCAGATATCTTGATACTGAAAATCTTGTGGATGTTCTCTCAACTGAACCTAATGTTAATAATTTTGTCAGAGAGATGAAGAAACTTGTGGCTGAGCTTGGACTAAAACTCGTGCCTAGCAGTCTACAAAACACTCGTGGTGGAACCAGAGCTGTGCAAGCGATTACTTTGCCTGTCATTGAGGCAGCTCTGGAAACATTCATCAATCAATTCTGGGATCAATTTGCTGTCAGAGCTGCTCGAACAGACCTTACAAGTGGGGAAACATGGTCCTTCTCTGAAGCGCCATGTGAAGCATTTTTCAGCAAATGGGGTAGGATAGTCGACAGCCGTCCTTCTCTGCTTGTTGAGAATGTTGTTAGACTGATAAGAGTGCAATTAGAGGGACCTCCGGCTGGTACTGATGAAGCTCACTCACTAATGGAAGCTGCAATGAAGCAGTACCGAACGGTTTCCCACCTGGGAGAGCGCTACACCACTCAAAACTGGGTCCCCGGTGTTGTTTCAACAACTGTTCAGAACGTCATGAACTCGCCTTGGACCTACAGCGTTTACAGCAACTTTTAGATGCAATTCGTTTTAGAATTTTCAACTAATTTCTGATTCTTATAGAATCATACATTCTTATATTATTTAAGACTTTTGTATGAGCCATTTATAAATTGTTTACTTTCAATTGTTTCAGTATCAGTGAATTGATAAATTAAATTGTTTACGTTGTTTTAAGTCAAAATCCATTGTCTAATATAGTTTTCTTTTGTTTTTGGTTGAGTTTTCTCCTTCAGATTATTCAATTTTATCCCACACCATTAAACTTATAACTTACTTAATTAAGTTAGTTTCGTGACATCTTGTGTGAAGTTTAACCTTTCGTCATGGATGGAAATTTATATATTTTACATTTATTCAATTCCAATGTGTTAGTTTCGAGTTACTCTGATCATGAATAGAAATCAAAATGAAATTATGCTCTAGTAAATTTTTTCTGGCCTCCAAATTTTCAATTTTAATACAGTTAAGTTGTCGAAGATGTTCGAAAATTTCTCGTAATTATAACTGATCTCAATCATCTGTTGCAGATATGGCACCGAGTTTATGTTTGCATCCTGGGATGAAAAAAGCAAACTAAAGAAAATTTCTCGGTAACTAAAAAGTTCATCTCAAATGATAATCTGCACCCATGCTCTACTACTCTAGTAAAATATTTCAATACTGCTCCTCCACACAAAATACAATAGGGCTTCTCTCGAAGTGAAGCTAGAGCGAGAAATCAATAAATCACTGACTCAATAGGTCGATAACATCAATTCTGCCCCAGAACGCCCCGGCAGGGACATCGCTGGTCGCGTTCCCATACACCTTAATACCCCACCAACACCACATACACCCACATGTACACCATGCCATATACATCCACATACACCATGCCACATACACCCACATACATCCACATACACCATGCCACATACACCCATATACACCCACATACATCCATATACACCATGCCACATACACCCACATACACCCACAAAAAACCACATACACCATGCCACATACACCATGCCACATACACCCACATACACCATGCCACAAAAAAC
>JH156173.1:72886-83603 GCA_000226015.1 Mnemiopsis leidyi
ATGCTAATGAACGTATACATATATTATTCGATTAATCGAAGTAAAAACTTAACTTGAGTATGTAAGATATATTTTTAGCACACTGGCATCTCACCAGTAGTGTCGGTATCCCAGCATAAAGGGCTTACGAAAGTTTAAAAGCGTGTACGTCCTTTCGCCAGCTGTTCCGATACTGCCACTATCAGGTGTTCAGTGTGCAAGGCACAAAAATTGAAACTCAATGGCTGGTGGCATGATAATTGATAGTCTTACAATTGATAACTTTTATTATATCCATAAGTTGAATTATGAACTTTGTGTCATTAAAGAATTAGATAATATTTTTATGAATTGATTGTGGCGATAAATAAAAAATTTGTGTTTCTCTAAATTTGTGTTTCTCTGTGTCGAGATGGGAGAATTGTGATTGGAAGAAGAATTGATCAGCAATATTATTTGAAAAGGTCAGGGTTGCTTTTTGGTTTTACCGATTGTTGGATGGGTAGTAGAAGGTCTTGCCATTGCCTGGTAGGTAGTTTGGTTTGCTTTTGAGATAGAAAGGTTCTTTTATTAAAGCAAGGTACAGCGCATGGTCATTAAGTTCAATATCATAGTAAAAGTGAGCATTTGGATTCGCCGAACGATGTTAGTTAATTTGAGAGTATGATATGTACTGAAGGTTGGTGTATTGTGGTTTGTTGGGTTTATAGGATTTGGTGAACTGTGAACGTGACAAGTGTTTCTGTGGAACGTGTTGTGGTCTGGAGTGGCCCTTCCTGTAAGGTAGGACTTAGGTAGTAAGTTGTTGTGGTAAGGGTTTTGTTGTTGTTGTTTTGTTGTTAAGACGTGTTCGTTTGTCTCTGTTGGTTCTTGTGTTGTGTATGTATGTCATTGAGTCGTTCAGGTGCAGAGTCAAAAAATACATCTCAATTTTTGTTTGAAAACGTAAGTGTCTCACAAGTTAAATATAAATACAATATTAGCAAAGTTGATCAATTTAGGGATATTTCACAAAATGTTATTTAAATAGAAATACAATATTGGCAAAAGGTTGTCACTGAAACTGAATTAAATTTTTAAAACTCTTTATTATTATTAAGGAAAATTTAAAATATACATAGATACTATGTAGTAGTTTCAAATATTTGATTAAAATTTGAGACAATCAGACACAATTGACAGATAAAAGTTTGAGGTATTTTATTTTTAATTTGTTGTTGTTAATTTTGTTAAAGCAACATTGAAAAGAAAATTTTTGTGTTATTACACATCAATGAGGTCACGTCTTGGCAATGAAGAAGGATTGTCCAATTGAGGATCAATAAAGCGTTCTCCTCTCGAAATAAGTCTAAAGTGCAGACCGGTCTGGAAGAGAGAATGCCATTGCCGTCATCACGAAAGTCTCTGCTTGTCTAGATGACAGAATGGGCTGTTAATCTTCTGCTTGACACATTAGCAAGCTGGTTTGGTCCGCAATGTGCGTTGGGGACTTGTCCTCTTCTATTTCTGGCAGCGTGCCTTTTGGGGCATCGTATTTTGTTAGCTTTAGGTTTGTTCCAAGAAGTCTGATGTTCCATGCTTGTCTTGTGAAAGATTTTTGGGCATTGTAACTCTGCTCTAGGAAGATCAGTACATCTCCTTTCCTTTTGGTTTTTTGTCAGTTGAAAGTAATTGGTATCCAAGCAGTTGAGGTTTTTATAGTGAATCAGGATGAGCTTCATTGGTGTTCTGGACTTCAGGAACGGGATTGTGTGTGTTGGAAGAATGGTTCTCACTCTGATCCCGGGGCTGGCGATCTCGAGACATTTATACATGTGGTTGGGTTCCATGATTCTTTGAATTGTTTCTATTGTTGTAAAGTTTTTCGTTTTGATGCAGACCTTGCTACCCCCAATGTCGACAATGGTGTTCCGAACATCTATCTATCAAGGTTGTGTTCTTCCTCTAGATGAAGCACCCCTAGTAGAAGTGCACTTTTAAGGTCATTAATGTCGGTATTTAAAAGAGGTTTGAGATCTCTCCTAAAGCTTGAAGCCTCAGAGGTTGGTGGGGATCTGAAATGTGAGTGGTTTATAGGTGTAGGAGGGAATTGTAGGTAGATATGATTTGTATAATAGTGTAGGAAATATTTGTAATTTGAGTAAATAGTTGACTTTCTTTATGATTACCTGTTTCTGGACCTTCTGGGGATTGAGCGTTTTTCTGCTTGGAGGGAATTTTTATTTTTTCTACATGGATGTGTAAGTCTCATCGCTATTGGCTAAATTGTGGATGGCGGTATTTTCTGCAGCTTCTTCAATAGTTTGTTCAGCAGGTTGCTCAGCTAGTTGTTCAACGTCTGAGAGAGATGTGAGTCATGCGGTGCGTAGGGTATGTTGTTTGTGTTGGATGACTTCCTAGTTACTGGTTATGGTCAGAAGTTTGGTACATTTACCATTGTTGATGTTGGTCAGGGATGGTGGGTAATTGATGGTGGGTATTTTCAGTGTAGATGGTGAACGTACCGACCTAGTGTGGACTAATTTTTAGATAGCGTGGCACGCAGGACTTTGGTTTGTGGTGTTTGTACCGCAATAAGAGATTTGCGCCTTACATAGAGTAACAAGTGGAGATTCTAAAAGCGGAGAACAAAGGATTAATTGGCTGTTAGGGTATGATTATGTGTAGGTTTGTAGGTTTATAGTAGTCGGTGAGTTGTGGGTGATGTAAACATTGATCCTCAGGAGAATTATACATTTTGCAATCATTATTCATATGTTGAGTGAATAGTCTTAGCCAACAATTAAGCTTTTGCATTGGTCACGCTTAAATAGTTTCCTATTATTTTCTTAAATAATATGTGCAACTGTAGCGTGTTATAAAAACTAGAATTTATTTATTTATTTAAGGTATATAAAATTTTGCAAAAAGAAAGTTGCGACTGATAGTGATGGGCAAAATAGTCAGTACACTGAACATTAAATAGAGAGCGTAATGAAGCCGTGATGTTCAATCAGTTGGTCAAAGGCTGCTTGCTGGTTCAAGTGTTATTATTCGGCTTACAAAACGTCGCAAAGGTTGAAATAAAAACAGCTTCCATTTCTATGATATACTGTGACTCGTGTCAAGGACTGTTGTCTGGTTCTTTACATTTTCTAAGGGGAAAGAAAGGTTTAGAAGCTATGGGTATAGTTATTCGGTAAATTAGGAAAATTAAGAAAATCGTTATTTTCTTGGAGTTGGATAATCACCAAATTCTAGACAGTGAGAAATGAGTGTAAGAGCTGAGTAAGTAAAGATATGATCTAATGAATGAAATTGACTCAAATGTATACTAATACTTAGCTTAGATGATGTAATTTGTGGATCTTGCTATGTTTAAAGTCGTGACCATGCTGAAGATAAGGGCTGTTAAATGGATTGCCGTGGATATTCTATTCATGTCTGATTGTAGGAAAGGTCATGAAGGTGTGTCGTATAGTTCTCTTTTAGTAAACATACAAGGTGGTGACTTGAGTGGGCCTGGGTTTATGTGAATTGTGATTGACTTAAATTGATGTGTCAACTGATTGTTACCCAGGCTGTGTCAGGCCCCAGGGTCTGCAGGTTGGATCTCGAGCAGGTTAAATGAAGAAATCTGATGGGGTGACCCTCAAAGTTGACATACAGAGAGTTAAAAGTGGACTCCCTCTTAGTTTCTAAAACAAGCTCAAGAAGCCATCTAAATGTCATCAACCGGTATGCTCAGGCTATGCCTTAATACAATTACTATGCCAATGTCCATTTTGATTGCTGAACCAGTTACCTAAGGTTCATCTTATGCCTCCTATATTGTTATGTTTCAACTGGAGGACAGGCTTCAGATCTTCTAAAGGAGCATACAGAAAACTGGACTAAAAGATCAAGGAGAAGATCCCGCTTGCTGGTGCAATGGACTGGAAACTCATTTTGGATGAAGAGGAATGTCCTGCACAGTTTCCCCAGCATATGTACTGCACTTTTGAGAAACCGGACATTTTGTGTGGTCAGAGGAAAGTAAAGAGGTTATTCTAGTGGAGTTGACTGTCGGTGATGAGAGCAACTTCAGTGACCAAGTAGCACGTACAGAAGCATGCTACAACAAAAAGTTAGGATCAGATGGTCCTGCTAAACCTTTTGTATAGTTGTATAACAAAGAGCTTATATCAGGATTGCTTGGCAAAGGATGGATTGCTCAGCTCTTTACCATAGAGCTGAGATTGGGTGTAATACCTTACCAGCTCTATTGAACTACTTCAGCGTGACAAAGAGGGTTCCTATGCTATCTTGTTAGCATGAGACAACTAGAAATGGAGTCCCTGCTATGACATTGCAAAAAGACCGTTTCTTAACTCAATCAACTGAGTGTTGTGCCCATAAAAATGTTTAAAGCCGCACCCGGAACCACAAGTGCCGGGAAGTTCAGAGATGGAGTTAACCACATGTATAGAAGGAGTTGCTATCGAAACATATAGAACTCACTGAAGATACCTAACATCTATACAGGATTTAATGTAGTATTTTCTTATAACAAATACTTATGAAAATGTTGAGGGAGAAGGCCCAGTAAGTTGAGGGTCCTGGTTAATAGAAGAATGGTAAATAAAGGTTTTACTGTATATCCATTTTCTACCGCTTTAGGTAGGATGCCCTGCTGAAAGATCAGCACATTAGTGTAGGGGCTGCTCATGAAGGAGTTGATTGTTGCGGGATGGGTGTCCATGAAGTAACATTTGCAGCACTGACTATCCTGGTAGCCGATGTCCTGCCCCAGAGCATTGAAACCCAGAGATTGAGCCCCAGTGACCTCCTACACCACAGCAGACAAATTCTTTAGGGTTAGGGTCATGGTTAGGGCTGCTGGGGCAAGATCTGTGGGAAAAAATGTCGTGGGGCACGATGTTCTGGGGCAGAACGATGTGAACCAAAGATCCTTATTCCTTGGGTTGTCTGTTAACAAAATGAGATGCAAGTGAAAACTATTGTAGTATCAAACAACCTGCAGTGTCTTAACAAATCATGCAACATATTCACGATGCAATACTTAATAGAGGGAAAGTAACTGCACCCACTCTCAGAGCAAGACAAAATATTAAGAGTAACTCAAAATATTTGATTCAAATATTTTTAATATCTAACTTTTATATTTCTAGGTTGAGATAATGCCAATAACAAAATTCAAACCTCGAAATGGAATGAGGTACTCAAGATACCCTGTTCCAAAACTTTGGAAGGTGGCAATTGTTGGAGTTTCCTCATTCGTTTCATGCTTGTATGCTTATGATATGCACTGGGAAAACATGATGGAGAGGTTTGAATTGGACACTGGTGACGTGCATCTTTATCCGCTAACTAATGTTCCTGATGTATGGGATGAACATATCAAGAGGAATATCCCAATGAGGAAGTACCATCCCTTGGCTCAGATGACCAATGCAGTTACAGCTGATTCTGAACGACCGATACGAGGTGTTGAGGATGTGGAAGGAGCTCCCATCTGGAGTCCGAATGAGTATGACAAGATTGTGTATTACAAGAAGTCAGAGGGAGGTTTTCAGTTTACCTCTGAGTAGTGGACTTTAAAAAATTCTGATGACACAACTTGTCTGATAATTTATTGGAAAAAACTGATGATGAACGAGGGTTCAAGAAACTTGTTTCAAGTTGTCGGTTATGTAGCGTAGCATTTAATCCCAGATTCTCATTCTGTTAATTTCCTCACATAATCCAACATGTTATTAGAAATATTTGGGATAATGAAGCAATCGATAGCACCGCAAATTGACGCTCGTTGTTGCCAGCAGAGTTGGAAACTAATTTCTGCTACTGT
Source organism: Mnemiopsis leidyi (assembly GCA_000226015.1). NCBI lineage: Eukaryota > Metazoa > Ctenophora > Tentaculata > Lobata > Bolinopsidae > Mnemiopsis > Mnemiopsis leidyi. The sequence continues at coordinate 78,693 of JH156173.1, forward strand.
CGGATTTTTGCCCTTAAACTTTATAAGGTGTTGTACAATTGGCTAACATTCTTAAGTCAGAAAAACAACATTTGGGCTGTTATTATAGTAACACACATTCATTGATATTAATTTGATCAATGTTTAGTTTGAATAGATTTCGATTCAACAAGTTTGTATGATATCAATTTTCTGACATCATTTGTGATTACTCCTAAGCCCTCGAAGTTAACAAATCATGCTAACATAGAAGCATATGAATAAAAGTCATTTTAAGACATTCATTCAGATTCAGTCATCCTATAAATACAAATTAATTTATTTGAATTTTTGAATATATATCTTGAATGGTTGAAATACTATGTAAAAATATTAAAATATCTGTTCGTCAGGCATGTAGCTTTCAAGCTTCATGAAAGTTGACGGAAACCGAGATGGGCTTCTTTACATAGGTAAACAAGTTTTTGTGGCATGTTTTCTTTATGTCTGTTTGCTTAAACTTTTCTTCCCACAGTTGCCATGTTTGTTATTAGCTCAGGTTTTCACCGATAGTGTAAGCTAACATAATATATCTATGTAAAATTATGGTAGCTAACAGTATTGATGAAAACCTGGTACTGATGAAGGAAATAAACACAGCTATAGGACACTTGATGGAGCTCCTAAAATTTAAGATAAGAATGTGCTATCTACAAAACATAATCCTACTCCAATCACTCTTGCTCCTAAAATTTAAGATAAGAATGTGCTATCTACAAAACATAATCCTACTCCAATCACTCTTGCTCCTAAAATTTAAAATAAGAATGTGCTATCTACAAAACATAATCCTACTCCAATCACTCTACAAAACATAATCCTACTTCAATCACTCTACAAAACATAATCCTACTTCAATCACTCTACAAAACATAATCCTACTCCAATCACTCTACAAAACATAATCCTACTCCAATCACTCTTGCAGGTCTAAACCAGGATCACAGCTGTTTTGCCTGCGGGGACGAGGTTGGCGTGCGTATCTTCAACTGCGACCCGGTTAAGCAGCTCCAATGTCAGAACTTTAACCATGGTATTGGCCATGTGGAGATGCTCTTCAGATGCTGCTACCTCGCTCTTGTCGGGGGAGGTCTGCTTTTTCTACTTTGTTTTTTACTCTGTCTTTCTATTGTTTTTAAATATTTTGTGTTAGGTATGTATGTACTTTGTTGATTTCATAGCTGTGCAAAAGAATTTGGCTTTAATTTTCTTGCATACTGCACAGCATAACATTCGATACCTTCAAATACTCTTCAAATACTACAAAAATTATTATTGTTCGTGAGCCAAATCTACACCGAAAAATTTGTCAGGGAGTAATCCCACTTGGGACACAACGCGTGTAGTAGTTTGGGAGGACCAGATGCAGCGACCAGTTTGTGAGATAGAACTTTCAAGTCCTGTTCTGAGCGTCAAGCTAAAACGCGACCGAATAGTAGTTGCTACACTGCAAGAAGTATATGTATACACCCTGGATCATACGCCAGTCCTGCTACTTTGTTACTCGACTAGTGTGAACCCGGCTGGGCTGGTGGAACTGTGCACTACCACCTCTCTCCTTGCTTTTCCTGGTGTCGACCAGGGACAGGTGTCCCTGGTGAGTATAGCGGAGGACGCACAATCCCAGATGCGAATGATACCTGCGCACACGGGCCCGCTCGCGATTCTCACTCTCAACATGCAGGGGACAATGTTGGCAACTGCGTCCGATAAAGGAACGCTCATCAGAATTTTCGATACCCAGACTTGTCTGTTGCTGTATGAGCTGCGGCGTGGGACCAACAAAGCTCACATCTCCAGCGTGGCATTCAACCGTCTATCGAACCTTCTCTGTGTAACGTCCGACACAAAAACGTTGCACATTTTCTCGCTGGACGGGAAAAGTAAAAGTAGGTCAGTAACTAAGCACACTTTATCGCACGCGCTGCCGTCAGTCTGCTGTTTTGGTAATGATGAGAACACGGTTATTGTTATCAGCAGCTCTGGCTATTACTTCAAGATACGGTGGAACGATAAGGGTGAGACGTTCAAGGAGGAGCAGTTCAAGTTTATGTTGTTGTCTGATGATTGAGGAGGGTGTGGTCAAGATCACGTGGTGTCATTCAGCCCTGTTGATTTTTTTATTTGATTTTGTTTCTTCTAATTTTCCATATTTTCAATTCATTCATGATTCACAAATCTTGAAATAAATGTTTCACTGTGCAACAACAGGACTCGATTGCTCGATGAAGTGATAACTCAGTAACTGACTGTTACAACGTTGCCTTTACAGTTTACTGACTTTTTGTCTTATAGAATTCATTTTAATGTTGTTTAGATTTTCACAGCTTGCCTGTGTTTTTATAGCATATTGTTTCATATAAACACTTATGGTGCATAAATTACCAATTTATGGTATCGTGTGTTTTCTTATGTACCGTGTCCTGGCCTCAGGCTGAACATCAATAACAGTGTTACTTTTTGTGGAATCGAAACTTATTCCCTTAAGTTTTGGGGCTCCATTCAACATGAACAAAAATCTCGATTTAAGGAAGAGTCGCAGTGTTACTTAAAGAATTTCAGGTTAAGCTATAATGGTAAGATACTGGCCCATCCCTATGAAAGATAAAAACTGGAGACTAGCAGCGGTGGCGATAGTTACTTCGATATCCGGAACTTTTTATTATCGACTTAAGGGGGAGAAGGCAAATATGATGGAGGAAACTAAGCCGCTCAATCTTGTGTGACGTCAAGTCACGTGGTGTGAATTCCGTCGAAACGCTTCTAACGATGGAGAATGACGAGAATTTGTTTAAAAGATTCTATTGAGGAATATCGACAAGAATAATGATATAAATGAGAAGTATATGAGTTTGGATAGCTACTTTTGTGTTTGTCGACCGCTCAAATCCCATAATGAAGATCTACGTCGTTGCCATTATTATGTACAGAATATAAAGTTTGATTGTCCGCTTAACATAGTTTTGTTTCGGTGACCGACTTCCTGCCCCAGAACATCGTGCCGCAGAACGTTGTAACCCAGAGATTTTGCCCCAGTGACGTCCTGCTCCACAACAGACAACTTCGATAGGGTTAGAATTAGGGTCGCTGGAGCAAAATCTGAGGGACAAAATGTTGTAGGGCACGATGTTCTGGGACAGGATGTCAAAAACCTTTTATTTTCATCGTGCTTAATTGGCAAAAAATGTGAAAATTCTTTTTTTATACGATCAAAAATAAAAAGTGTCAACAGAATCATATGTCATATCATGAGAATTTAACAGGTATAACATCAAATGTTTGCGTAATTCACCAGCCTCTTCACATCCCTACATATCCCTACCTTTCTCTACACATCTCACTAATCCCTGTTATCAGTAGCCAATGGGGGAGGAGACAGAGAACCTGTCTACTTCAAACTACGCGCCCGCTCATGACAAGTACACGCCGTTCAAGGGACCGTACCGACATTTAGCGGACCGGGGTAAGGATGAGGAGGAGGCAGCCGCTCGCAAACTTGAGGGTTTAGAAAACCCCTGTAGACAGCGGCCCAAGAAAATGTGGGTTAGTCAGGAGGAGATGCATCGGCAGAAAGTTCCGCTCTATTATAGGTAATATTTAATATGTGACAAAGTTACTAATGTTCCGCTCTATTATAGGTAATATTTAATATGTGACAAAGTTACTAATGTTCCGCTCTATTATAGGTAATATTTAATATGTGACTAAGTTACTTATGTTCCGCTCTATTATAGGTAATATTTAATATGTGACAAAGTTACTTATGTTCCGCTCTATTATAGGTAATATTTAATATGTGACTAAGTTACTAATGTCACTAAGTTACTAATGTGATTAAGTTACTAATGTGACTAAATTACTAATGTGATTAAGTTACTAATGTGACTAAATTACTAATGTGACTAAGTTACTAATGGGTTATAAAGTTACTAACGGGTCACTAATGTACTTTATTTTGATTTGATTTGTTGTCCTACCCGGGCTGGCATCTAATGGGCCTTCAAACAGTATATTATAATATAGATGTGTGACCAGGTTACTAATATTTTATAATAGGTAATGTCTGACTAGGTTACCAATATTCTATAATAGGTAGGTAAAGTCTGACTAAGTTACTAATTTTCTATAATGGGTAGGTAAAGTCTGACTAGGTCACTCTCTTTGCATATGTTATGGCAAATGCCCTTTGCACTTTTTTATGTATTCTACTGAAACTAACAGTTTAAATAATGTATATCACAGAAAGAAAGTAAACTAGGAAATTTTGCTTTAATTGTGATTTTATAGGGGGGGCCAGGGTACTTAATTTAAAGAATTTACCAGGATCAAGATCTTTTATTAAAAACTACAACTGAGTTGATTGCAGTGCTTGGAGATCAGTGTAGAACTTACTCTGAATTTAGGAAAACCTACTGCCTAGCACAGTCACTCTGATAAGATAGAAATGTCAAAACTCACGTTTCATTTTGCCTTTGTTTTAGGTTGCATTGATTCTTTTTCTTAGTGGCGTGTGGTGAGTTCAATTTTTCATTAACCATTTTCTGCCCTTGTTTTTTAGGTGTGATGTCTTCTAAATGGAGTTTTCCGAAGTATACAAGACAGATGTTTAGCGACCATTAGTTAAACCCTCTTTTGCTGTGCGTGCTTTTCGTCCAGTTTTTTATCGATTTTTGAAGCTCCTCGTTTCATTGAATCATTGAAAAATAGTAGACGCAAAACTCACTTAACAACTCTGATTTGAGTGCTGCTTTTCTCTGTAGGACTAAGAAATGCGATCTTTTAGGGAACCTTTTACTAAAAGATCGCATTTCTCAGTCATACAGAGAGAAGTAACAGAGAGAAGTAACTCTCTCTCTCCCCCCACTCCCCCCCCCCCCCCGACCCCGTACTACT
>JH156173.1:83613-93876 GCA_000226015.1 Mnemiopsis leidyi
ATCGCATTTCTCAGTCATACAGAGAGAAGTAACAGAGAGAAGTAACTCTCTCTCTCCCCCATCCCCCCCCCCCCCCCCCCGAACCTTCAATTCAGAAGCACGAAGATTAACCCAAATAATTCCCCATCAGAGATTACTGTGCACATTGGTTTATCCCTTGGAGGAATTGCCTTGTTGATAACAACTGGACTAAGAAAGCACATCAAAAAGTCTGTCACGTGAGTCTTTATGATGTTAGGCTGGCATGCTCGGAGTGATTATTTTCCAGATACCTAATAACTATTCCTTAGATTAAAACATCGTTCTATTCCTTCTATCCCTTCATGAAACATCGTTCCTATGATTTTTTGTTTAAATTTGAGTTGACTACGAAATATTTCAGCGCTGGAAAGAAGGTTGGGACATGTGCGAAATTAGAGACAATCTCGATCGTGTTGCTGAGAAAAAATGTTTAAAAAAGGAAGGGCTGTGGAGGAAAGTGCCGTTCTCGGCTGAAATATTTGACGACAAACGGGACAAGCTCATGGCAAACGACAACGGTACGCGCGAACTTTTTACTAGCCGCCATTTGATCTTTTTATGTGATAGGACAAAACTTCTCTGCGTCAAATCAACGCGCGTACATGATATGCACACGCGCGCCGCGTCCTAACGAGTTGCATTGCATTGCTGCGTTTTGGTGAGTTTGGCCGCTCAGGCACAGGACGTTCTGCAATCTGCGACGGATTTTCGCTTCAATCTCAAGTCTCTTAATTTGTTGAAAGCTAAGTTCTATGTCGTCAGGGACAAGACCGTTCAGGACTTCCACTTTTGGACGATGCGTTACCTTTCCTCTTTTTTTGAAGTGACAAACTATAATTTTCTTACATGGTTATGAGCCAGGTTTGTCGTCAGTTTCAAAGAAAAGATGTTGAAACATAAGTTTGCTGAAAAAATTGTTTCGGTTAACAGTTGACAGTTTTTGTGCGCATTCAAAGTATCGATCACCATGTCTTGCATACAATTTACGTCGTTAAATTCTGTATTGGCCAATTTGTCCTGGCCTGTTTTCCCAGCTTTTCATTAGCACTTTAGAACAGCTTATTTATTGCATGACTTAAAATTTGTTATTACTCCAATCAAAAATATACAAACGATATCCCGAATGTTCAATCAATAGAAAAATGAATATTATCATATGATTATACTGTTTTAAGAAACTAGATCGAAGCCTGTATAATTAATTCCACGTAGATTCGTAATACAGTTAGTCCGCTAGAACAGAATACCGACTAAGCAAATTTGTCATCAGTTCCAAAAGGGCCGCTCCCCCAAACCTGCATTTCTAATATATGGAGATGTATAGCCAAAGGCTGATGCAGAGTGATACTTGAGGCGTATATTGGGTCGTTATCTGCAATGGTATAATCGTAGGTATAAAGGGACTCGATAACAGTTCCTATAAGCTTATCATCGGCAAAGATGTGAGATCCGACTAACCTTTCTCGACAGCAATGTCTTACGTTCCAGATCTTAATCTTGTGGATTCTAAAAATTCCGCCCAGTTTGATCCATAACTTGTTGTTCTGAGCAGCAGATCCGGTGCTTGAGTAAGTACGCATATTAACGTCAGTTGTAGAACTATGAAGAAACTCTCCGTCAGTGACCAGATCAGAGTCGAAGCCTTGTCTATGTCTGTTGTTTTCCTCCGTCATCTTGTAGAGGGAGATGAGACGAATCTCTGACATCCAGTTTTGTTGACGGTACTTTATTATCGAAACTGTTGTTTGGGTCTTCGAAACTTTAGCTACAACTTCTGCCGTCCCGCTGACTACCTGTTCTTCCAGCTTCTCCAAAACAGCGTTTTGGTCCGCCACCTTGCTATTTAAAGCACCTAAATTTTCTTCTATTGCTGTTCTTTGAGCAGCTAATTTTTCCTCCATGACATTGCTTTGAGCAGCTAACGTCGTATCCATCGCTCCAAACTTGTCCCCAACTTCTTGCTCCAAACTTTCCAACCTTGCCGATAGGGAACTCAGACTAGACCTTATTTCCTGGATATACAAACCGGTAACTGTGGCTTGGCTCTTCATCAAAGCTAAAGTTTCCACCAATGTCACCTCCAGCGCAGACCGGGCCTCAAGAGCACTAACCTTGATCTCATACGCTTCCTCCTTCAGTTCGAAGGCTTCCTCCTTAACCCGGTAAGCCTGGTCTCTGATCTGATCAGCCTTCTGGACAGCGGAGTAGCCCTCTCGTCTGATCTCCTGAGCTTCTTCCTTGAGGGAGTTACAAGTGTCTACCACACTTCCCGGGAAGTCATGTCGTCTAGATGTTAGCCCTCCTTCTGGATCTCCCTCTACAGCATGAATGAGACAACTTACAACCAGGAATACGATTACACCAAACATCACGAAAAATTAAACCTGGGCATTGTTTTCAGAATTTGCGAATTTTTTGGATAATATGTGTGTCCTCTGAATATTGAAAATCAAATTATGGATTGTAGTATTACTATACGGTAATGTGATTTAGTATTATTTAACTTTATCAGCCAAGAAAAATCACTGATTCCTCCTTTTTATTGCTATTCTAAAGAACAAGGGAGTCCCTAGCCTGAATTTTACAGATCCCTAAGTAAATTATTGTTCGTAACAAAAATTAAATGTAAAGCAAGTTTGCAGACACTTGTTGTTTCGACAAAATGGCAAGATTAGGAGCAGTGCCATTGAACCACAGCTATTTTTAAATAAGGTTTTAGCGAATTTCAATGTGATGGGCATAAGTTTATTTTCCACAGAGCTCTATCCTCTAAAGTAAAAGGCCATGATATTCTGGCAAGTAGCCAGCTGTCGGATCTATAGTATAGGTCCTAGGACTGCGTAGTAAACTATTCACATTTTTGATTTCGCAGCTACTAACACACTATTTTAATTTCGAAATCGATGATTGCATCGAGGTAAACCTGCAATTTCAGATTAATTTTTCTACTTCAGGTTGGCAGTTTGGTTACGATATCAGGGGGAGACCAATCAGGAGACCAAGAGAGGACGCTCAAGTTGACGCTTAAATATACTTCGTCGTAACTCAACTGAAACATGGTTATTCGGTGACGCACTGAATATCAACATAAAATAGATTGTCTTTGTTTACAGAGGGCGAAATAGATAGGTTTATTTTGTAGTTTGGATTATTTGGATGGATTGTAATATGTAGCTTATATTTTGTACTAGCTTGTTGAACTGCGTCACCGTTCATAGATTCATCACCTTTTTGTATTTAGATCGCTGATTTGGAGTGATAACTGATAATACCGGATTAATTTATAAACGTTCGTAGTATTAATAGTATGAATTTAATGCATAATGTGATCATTAGCTTTCGTTAAGTTATTATCATATGTACAACTATAAGTCATGATAACCTTGACAGTTTTATTTAGATTTAAACTTACAACTTGAAATGCCAGAATCAAATTGGAAGCGAATGTTTGTTTCTGCCAAAAAGTTATTTTACGTAGATGGTAGAAAACGCACACTTGTAGGTTGATTATCTACGCGCCGATTTCATGTCTCAGGCCCCAGCTTGCTAAACCAGTATTATACTTAAAGCCCATACAATGTGTGCGTACGCGGCTCCAAATTCTGCCAGCTCGCTCACAGCAAAGTTCTTAACGCGCATCGCCATTTTTTGTGTGACTTTGTTCGACCCTCGAATGACATAACAGGAGGGTGCGCGCTGCCGTACAACGCCATTTGCTAAGCCCTGGGGTCCTCAGTCTTTGAAACCTAGAGCATAGAGAGAGCTTGTCTCACGTTGTGACCCTTTTCAAAAAAATTGGCCGCGCGGCCACGCCGCCGCGCGCTTCGCGCGCGCCGGAGGCTGCCGCTTCGCGGCAGCAGGGCTATGCAACGTGTAGCAAGAGAGAGAGCCGCGCAGTGCCCGGTAACGCAATGTGATGTTGGGTGTGCGCTCTATCGGGACGCACAAAGTGTTGCTCTAATCAGCTGAGCCCTCTTACGCGCGTAACGTGCGTACACGTTAGCACTTAGTTTGTGGTTAGGTCCGGTGAACACAAAGTGTTTGTCTGACTTTGTCCGATCCGACCCTCATTCGATGCAAATAAAATGACGGGAGGGTGCGCGCTGCTGTACAAGTTAGAGCAAGGAAACTATCTCATGACTTATAAGAGAGCGAATATTTTATGATGTATGATCGTGTGGTCATGGCACATGGCATAACATTCCATGTTGCATTTGACGAGATTATATCCGTCTACCGTTCTAACGAAACGATCGTTCAGCTTTAGCTGCGTGAGTCGGGTATCACCGCGACAATGTTGCATGTGCAATGTGCATCATGCATGAAACTGCATAATAAAATGTTCACTTCACCTAATATATATAACCATGAGGTGCTCACGCCGCGCACAGCTGCTACGCAGCTCAAATAAGCCTTTTCCAGCTCAGCTACTTTTGGTGGCGCGTGAAAAGGGCTCTGAATCATGAATAAAGCAAAATTTTCACCTAACCAGGTGGCCGGATGCTAACGCCGCGCGCGGCGGCTGCTACGTTGCCGGTTGATAACCTACTGTCATGGCCATCACACGCTCTTACGCATTTCTAGCCTAGTGTCTATGGATTTTGAACAAATTCAAGATGCGCATCGCCCATAAATGATGAATTGCTAGGACATAATACGCAGCCACATCTCTGGTGGCGCGCACGGCGCGCGCAAAAGGGTTCTGGTTAGAGCAAGATAAAATTGATAACTAATAAATGATAAATGATGATGCCAGTAGTCAACTCAACGGGCGATGCGCGTCTAGAATTTTTCGAAATTCGCCAGGCCAGAAATGCGTGACAGCGCGTGATGGCCGCGACAGTAGGTTATCAACCTACAAGTAGTCAACTATTGATAATGAAAGAATATCTAACCAATATCAGTGAGCAGTTCAAATNTAAAATTGAGTTTTATTGATATTGTCGCGGTGATACCCTCAACGGGCGATGCGCGTCTAGAATTTCTTCGCTAGGCCAGAAATGCGTGAGAGCGCGTGATGGCCGCGACAGTAGGTTATCAACCTACAATGATACCCGACTCACGCAGCTAGACGGATATAATCTCGTCAATATTGATATTTCCTTGATATTATCGTGTATATTTTTCAAATGGTGTTCTTGGAATAGACACACATAAATATATAATGGGATTTATTATCTATGGATGTTCTAGACGTTAGAAGTTTTTATCTAAATTCGATTATTTTTGCGAAAAGCGGAAGGATATTTTTATATGTCTGAGAATAAAACTAAATTTTATTCTCTGTTCTCAGAAATAAAATTCAGTTTCTATTGTGTAATTAATGATACAGACGAAAAAAAATAAAACTTGTTTAACTTGAAAACTTGTTCAGAAATTAAAAAATGATTTTAGGTTGACAAGGTCATTAACCCCAAGCCTAAACCATAGCTTTTTTGAACTTATTTAGTGACTTTTTATGCAAATTTTTATGCTAGATTTTCATAATGGTCGATCTCAAAAACTAGCAGCTCAGTTCAATAATTGTGTTAACCGTTTTAAACCATTTTGATTATATCATTTTTAAGGAAAGAATATTTTTTATAAAGAGCTACACAGCGGCGTAATGATGCCCCGGCCACCCCGGCTACGCCGGGGTTGCGCCGTCATCAGGGGGCGCCAAATCGTCATAAAAATATTGAACAATTTGGCAAGATTTACTGCGCGACTAGCAAAATCGCGTGTTTGGTTAAATAATTTCACTATTTATTAAGATTTTTGGCCATTTTTCACGAATTGCTTCAAGTAAGCCCTTACACCAAGGGCGCCAATTAGGGGCGCATTTTCATCGCCGAGGGGCGCCATATTGGCTAGAACTACTAAATTACGCCACACAGGTTTATTGGGATAGATTCTTTCGTCCATCGTTTTTTTGGTACAATGGCTCCCTCAGCATGCTTATTAGTTATATAATATTACTGCTTGATAACATGTTACTTTATGATAAGTCACTTATATCTATTTAAGATTTTAAGATTTTAAGGCACAAAATGGTAAATATAGGAAAACTAACTACTTTCACATCCACATTTGAATAAAGGAAATTTGTCCTACATTAAAAACAGAAAATCAATAAAATAGTTCGCTACACTTTTCTATAGAACTTAGACTAATTAATCGATTTTTGGCCACTATGTAAGTAAGTAAGTAAGTAATAATTATGACATTACATCATCACATATATCTATTTAAAATAACAAAACTCTTAATGGAAAAAATAGGAAAACATACCCTTTCCATCCACATTAAAAAAAGGGAATAATATGGGATGGGACAATAGATATCGATTATGTCTTTTGTCGCTACTCACATAACTTGGCCCTTCAACTCTTTTCAAACGCAAGGATGATACTTAATTTGGGCAACTTATGACTCCTATGAACGTCTGAATGAATCGACAACATTTGTGATAGGTCAAAGACTGTTCTTTGAGAAATCTGCCCTGTCAATGCATTGTTTTTTGGCTTATAAGTCTCAGTTCAGTATGGAGTTATTTAAATTAGAGGTTTTCATGATAGTAAGACCAGCTTTTAAGATAGTTTGAGAGATAAGGTGTGATGATGCTGGCATCATTATTTGTTATTTATTTTATTATTTTATTTATAGTTGAATTAGGGATAGGGAAGAAGAAAAATTAATTCAGTAATTTAGGTCTTATATTTGTGGGCTTAATAGAATTGAAGTAGTATGTTAATTATTTTTTGGGGGCTCTTCAGCGGCGTAACGATGCCCCGGCCACCCCGGCTACGCCGGGGGGCGCCGTCCTTAAGGGGCGCCAAATCGTCGTAAAAATATGGGACAATTTTGCAAGATTAACTGCGCGACTAGCAAAATCGCGTGTTTGGTTTAATAACTTCACTATTTATTTAGATTTTTCGGCCATTTTTTCACAAATTGCTCCCAGTAAGCCCTTACACCAGGGGCGCCACTTAGGGGCGCATTTTCATCGCCGAGGGGCGCCATATTGGCAAGACCTTCAACGTTACGCCACTGGGGCTCTTGAGAAGGAATTTTTCTTATTTCTGTTTCGAATATTTGGTTACATGCCATAATGTTGAGTTCTTAACACCCCCTTATCTCTGGGGTATTTACTATTTTCTTTAATGAGAATTTATAGTTGAACATTTATCAACAGTCTAACCTTTTCTCGTTTTCAGTACTAGCAATGTAATTTTATTATTAAGAATTCATTCAGATAAGTGCTGTATTATTGTGTGTCCCTCAAAAATTACAATTCTGCTTAAAATTAAATCTTCATTGAACACATTCCAAAACGAAGAACATTTATTAAATTTTTAGAGATCATATCCAATATCTTTCTTAAAACTCTCTAAACCTATTTTAAAGCTTAAGACAGTTTTTGAATTCTTTAATTTTTGAGGGAGCTTGTGGAAGACGTGGAATAACTCGCTATTAAAGAAAAAGAACACTGGAGATTCTTTACTTAAGTTACACTTGCAACAAGATCTGCTCAATTAAAATAAATCCTTTATTTGAGAGCCAGAGCATATATTTTCGGAGACTCTTAGAGGTTGTGACTTCTAGGGATGGTATAACTTGGTAGGTATGTTCAAAAATTTGTTAACTTATATATAAGGATAGGAAGGACAACATCCACCCTGGATGTAGTCTCCTATTCACAGACTTTGAGTGATAGACTCTAAGTTTTGGTAATCTATCAGTGAAAAAATGGTAGATCCAGTCAGATCTGTAGTGGGCTCTGACAGACTTTTCAGCTAATCCAATCAGATTCAGTTGCTGAAATTCTGGTTGAGACATCTGAATCAACTAAAAAGGTCAGATCCAAAGACTATGATTATGGATGATGCATATTTTGATGCAGTCTGTGGTCTATAGTAAAATACGATTTTTTGAAAATACAATTCTATTTTCGTGGCATTTTACATAATTACCGAATTTTTAAATCTATTTTGCATAGAGACAAATATGAAAGAAAATGAGGAAGCATCCTAGTTGCTTAGTTCATCATGCCTCAAATTAGAATAAACATGTTGTGCCCCATTCATCAAAACAACCCTGGTGATGCTAGACCCATCATTATGTCCATGTAGTTACATGGGTTCAGTTCTGCGTGTTGAAAATAAAGCAGATTGGCTAATTAGATAACATTATTTCACTTTATCACTACTTTTTTCATTAAAGGTATTCTGCTGTTATTGATGGAAACTCACGGACCACTGTCCTATGCAATTTTGCCTTGTGACTCCTTCCCAAAAAACCTTTCTCTCTAAAAAACCTTTCCCTCTAAAACTCTCCACTTAATGTATCGCTCATTCAGCAACCTTATGCAACATGAAAGTGATGAATAACTTTGATTTGCACCTCTAAGGACTCATGACAACTTTCCATGAGAACTACGATGTATTTGAGGAGCTGGGAAAGTAAGTTCATTTCTGATCAAACAGCCAAATAATCAGGGAGATGTATTTGACAAACCTTTAATAAATGAGCAATATTTTGAAATAGGATTCTCTCGAAAATTGCACTCTAAAACAATTTAATGTCAATTATATTGATTGTAATTCCAAGTCAAACTTTCTGCAGGGGATCATTTAGTGTAGTTAAACGCTGCTCCCATAAAGTTACTAAAGCAGAGTATGCTGTGAAGATAGCTCATGTCAGCTATGCCAACGAAAAAGGTTCTTACAAACGTCGACTCTAATGGTTGCTAGCTTGCTCCCCATTATCTTTTATGTTTTTCAATCACTGATTTATCTTTTATCCTTGGCTACCTAGCCTTCCCAAGACTGACCAGCTATATCTTCCAGCAATCAGAAGGATCGAGCGAGAGGAGCGAATATGCAGGAAACTAAATCACATCAACATCGTCCAACTGCACAATGTCTACACAGAGCGTGAAACCAGGTGATTACCTCATTTTCTAAGTTTGAACTTTTGCAAATACCTACATCCTATACTCAATACAGATTGTACCTTACACTGTAAACCAAACATCAGTTTTCGTGTGCATACTGCATGTTCTTTGTGCAAGGTCAAATTATCAAGTTCCCCAATGCAAGCAGTCATCCCATGATATCCATTTGTAATTGAGCTATTTCAAGTGATACCTATTGTGTTGACTAACTTCTGCAGAAATTGTATTGATAAATCGGTCATTCATTCAACCAGATACTTGATATTCGACTTGGTGACCGGAGGCGAGTTATTTGAGGAAATCTGCAACAGAAAATATTTTTCTGAGGCAGATGCAAGGTTAGTAGAAAATTGTAACAATTTTAACTCTGATGGCACGTGTGTCCTCAGTGTCATCCTAATATCTTAGTATCCATTAGAATGACTGCTCTATCAAAGAAATTAATTTATACGACTTTAAAATCGTGTTACGTTTCCATGATACGATAATTATGAATTACTCAGAACTAATCTATTGGATGCCCTGCGCCCAAAATGGACAAAGGTTCTTCCTTGTCAATTCATTGCATAACCTGCAGAAGTCGCAATTTAATGCCATGTATCACGATATTCATTGTCCATTAAGATGATTAAATAGTTGCGTACAATTTTGCGACTCTCCGGGCATTTATATAAATAATTCAGGGATTTATGTTGTAAGCATTAAGGTTGTAGGAGATGTAATCAAATTGGCGAGAGACAAAAAGTTCATATTGGTAGTAATCAGTTGCAAACGAGTTTAGTACGGTTTGCCAATAACTTGGATGGGGGGTCTGGGGACTAGCACTGACTTCAACCACTTACTATTTCTTCCAGAAAATTGCTGCCCAAATTAAAACCTACCTCCCCCTCCCCAAACTTACTATTTCTTCCAGAAAATTGCTGCCCAAATTAAAACCTACCTCCCCCTCCCCAAACTTACTATTTCTTCCAGAAAATTGCTGCCCAAATTAAAACCTACCTCCCCCTCCCCAAACTTACTATTTCTTCCAGAAAATTGCTGCCCATTAGAGGTTTTAAAGACGGCATTATCCGATTGATCTTTTGTTCACGGAGTACTGCATTGTAACTAGAATACTATATTGTAACCCCGATATTTAACTCCGAGCCACCCACATATTACAGCGTTAATTTCCCAATCGTCATCCCCCTCCTGCTTATATTGGCCTCCGGCAAAACGAAACACTCACGCAAACATGATCTTTAATCTCTGGCTGGAAATCTTAAGGCAGCGCAAACAGTAATTACAATTTTCTCTCTCTCTCTCTC
>JH156173.1:96359-109073 GCA_000226015.1 Mnemiopsis leidyi
TATAAGCTAGGTACAGTACAGATATAAGCTAGGTACATTACAGATATAAGCTAGGTACAGTACAGTTATAAGCTATAAGTACATTGTTGGTCCTGGACTGCAGTATTGTTCACCGGCCTGTATTATACCCACAATACGTCCTTGTATTCAACTCTTTTCTCTGTGCTCCCAAATCTGTCGTTAATCGTTCCACGAATCCTGCTCTCTTACTGGTGCGTCCCAGTCACGTGACGAGCAGCTCCTGCACTCTGATTGGCTAATTTGTCCCTCGTGACGGGGATACGGTGCTCTGATTGGTCCGAGTTAATTGCTCTAAATGAGCTGGCGCGCTCATATCCTGTGGAGTAGGGGCAGAGATTAGTGTGTAGAAAGTGGGTACATAAGGTAGTGGGACCAGTCTGACGTGAAGTTTACCCTTAGTGTGGAAATTATATGGAAAAATTACTTTTACTGTAGAAATCATGAAGAAACATTACTTGTACTTTGAAAATCAATCAAAAACTTAACTTTTATTGTGAAAATTGAACAGAAACATTACTTTTAACATGAAAAACATTGCTTTCACTGCGAAAATAATATCTATACATGAACATTACTTTTAATTTTACCTTGGGAGTCATACTCGTAGAATAATTTACTTATTAATAAGAAAGATGATGTCGCACTTGCAGATTAACTTTAATCAAACTTAGTAACTCTTTACTCGGCTAATATAATGGTTATAGATAGGATTTAAGTTATTACACTACAGACATTACCTATGTTACTATCAAGGTAGATATAATACTATATCGTATTCTGCAAGTATAATCTCTTTTATCTTAGACTCTTGGAACGCATTAACTTTCATAAATATAACTACGCCCAAGTTGCAGTCTAAATCGTCAACCACATAAACGAGTCACAACTTAAATTCAACAAAGAAAAGTATTAAAATAGCAAGCTGTGAGCAGGCAACTCAACCACTTCCTCGGGTTACTGGCCCCTCCCCACCGCTAGCAATATAATGCAGTAGTTGTGGGGGTGTAATGATGGGTATTTGTCTGCTGAAGCAAATAGTCTGCGACCTCGTAACTTGGTAACCTTGTCACTTGTAACCTGGTAACCTGGTAACCTGTTAACCTCTTAGCCCGGTAACCTAGTAACCTAGTAGCCTGGTAACGAGTTATTGTCCGGTTAGTTTCTCGGTGTTCGTTAACGGCGAAGAATTTGTAGTTTTGTGATGGGTATGGAGAAGGGTATTTGTGGGGAGGTGTCGCAACTTATTTTGACATGTGAGAGCGTATCTCGATATTCATTTACGTTCCTGTCTTCTCATAAGCCAATCGCAGTCACATGTCAAAGCATATTTTCGACATCTCCCGACAACTACTGTTCTCCGACTAAGGTAAAAACATAGATCTTTATTACACGATGCCGTGTTTGTTTGTTGTCCATATTCCTTTATCAGCCCACCACCCAAATCAAATAGGAATTCGGAAATTCTACGGAATGTTAGAAATGGGGCAAACATTTTTACACAACAGTATAAGCAGCCTCTGCATTAAATGAGTCGTATCATTGACTACTAATATTTGAGTTAGTTATGTTTAGTAAGTCAGTCGTGTTGAGTTGAGTTAGTTATGTTTAGTCAATCGATAAATGTTTGGAGACGACAGCCTTACCAATCTGTAAGGCTAGATTCCAATCATCCCATTTTTATTTCAGTTGTACTTTGTACTGGTATGACATCCATAGTTCAATACAATTGTAAACAGTTATACCTTGTAAAATGTATAGTCTTGGCTGTATAATGTATAATATCGTAAAATACAATCTGCGTTCAAAGAATGAGGAATGTCCGTGCAATCTTTATGTGCATTGTGATATGTTACCCTTCAATGTCAATGAATTTTAATACTTTCAACACTACTATTATACAAATAATTTGAGTGTGAACATGATCATTGATAAAATGATTGAAATATTACGGTAATTTCGCGTTTCACTTGTTACAAGATGTACGTGACAACTCTATTAGTCCTATTCATCATAAAGCTGACGAAGAAGTCCCTATTTTACACACAATGTCAATGTCGATGTGTCATGTATAATGTACAACATACAATCGTGTATAACGGACAATATACAATTTCAGGTGTGGTATTATACATACTATTAGCTGGTTACCCGCCCTTTTGGGACGAAGATAAGTACAAAATGTACGAACAGATCGTACACGGAGATTACGATGTGAGTACTGCTGAAATTTGGGAACTTTAAGTGGGGGGAGGGGAGGGGCTGTTGGATGTCGTGAGACTCGTGACGGTAGTTGGGAAGGTCTCCTGGGAATTATGGTATTTTTGGAGTTTTTCCCAGTGATACAGCTAGGGGTTTCTAGTGATGTAATGGGTTTATTTTCGTGGGTTATTTTGTTGTCTCGGAGTTAATTCTGCAGATATTTGGGTTTCGGAATTTATTTTGAAGGACCAGTTTGTAAAGATTAATTATATGTGCTAGACTTTTCGATTTTTTTTCAGGAAAAATAATTCAGTTTCATTTTCTACTTTTATAGCTGCACGTGCAGTTGACCCAGGATATCTAGCAATTTCTAGCATATGGATGTCAATGTGCAATTATCCGGAACGGAAATTGTACATTCCTCTGACAAGGAAGACAGTCCCTTAAAAGGGAAACCGTTGTCTATGATATGACAAATTGGGACGAAAAGTGGTCCTAAATTGAAATTTGGAATTGAAATCACTCCCTCTATTTCCCTAAATTAGGTCGGCTTAAAACCTTACATTTTACTTTATAAATATCTGAGCGTTTTGTCGTGCACCAGCAACCCTTTGTTTTTCTTGTCCGGGCGTGTGGCAATGCGACACGACTCTGAACCGAACTGTCTTCAATGAGACCAAAGAAAATGTTATTATGCGATTCTGTGCAGCTGTTATGTATTATAACTATTATGATATAAAGATATTATATAAAGATATTATATTGCCACCAATCTCTCCGTTCACTGTAATTAAACCCTCCTGCCTGTCATAGCTCTGCATGCTTTGACCATATATGGAATAATTGGTGTGAAAATTCAAACTTCTTCGCCCGAACGGAGCTGTCCGAAGTTATTCAGTCGCAACCGAACCTGAAGGGCTGAAGGTGGCGTGATTAAAAAAGAACCTGTCGAGAAAGAACACTAAAAGGTCGTCTAGGTAGCATAGCCCTGCATCTTAATGAGTTCGAGCGTTGTAGAGCACGTAAGTGTAAGTGATGGCTGTCACGTGACAGGATCTAGCTTACATGTTCTTACTTTCTTACTTCGTGAAAATCAGTTCCTAATTTTCACTATAAATCAGCGAATCGTGAAGTGTTAGTCGGGCTCTGATTTGACCATTAAAATCTGTCATATGCGTAGGATCGTTTCTTTAATTTTCATCCATTGCAATATCCTAAAATTACTATGCTGACTTCTAAATGTCAAGTCTCGCGCGAATTAATGAACCATTAATGTCAGTAAAGCAATGTCGTTGGAGATCGCGTATATCACGTTTGCATGCTGGATAACTCCTTAATACTCACATGTATCCAAACAAAATGTTATTAACGGTCTAAGTGGTTAGTCAGAGTTATCCCACCAATAGTATGCGGCATATTTCTACAGAAATTGCTTTGTTCTGTTGTTAAACCGTGGTTAACTAAGTGTCAAGTAGGTTGTTAAGAGGGATTAGATAAAGGCAAAGCGACGGGTTTGCAGTTGGTCGAGTAAATGGAGAGCGGGGCAATTGTAGTAATGAAACTTGAATAGATCTTGCTAGCAATTTTAATGTCCAATTGTTACCTGCGTCCTGTATAGCTATGTCCGATATCCATATCCGACTGCAATGTCTGGCATTTATGTCCGAAAGTCATGTCCGACTGCAATGTCTGGCATTTATGTCCGAAAGTCATGTCCGACTGCAATGCCTGGCATTTATGTCCGACTGCAATGTTCGGCGCCACAGACTGATCGAGACGATCCAGTATATCTGAAAGGAAAGTTACACTTTTACTAGAAATCTTTTCTTTTGATTGATTCCTGGAATTGGTATTTCTATTCGCCGCTAAATCTTGAAATTTACCTGCAATACGCAGTGAAACAGGATAACAGAATATTATCCTGTTATGCCCATCTCGGCACTAAAATCTTCTATATTGCGTTTGTATCAATATCGGTCAAATGAGAATATCGCTCGATAATACCTAACTTCTACCGAAACTTCTCTATATGAGTCATTGTCAAAGGAATATCTAAATATGGCAGAATGTCCCTTGGTGGTCCGTCTGAACGAATTGGAGGCTTCGTGTGACCAAGCCAACGTCCCCTCATAAATCTGAAATGAAAATAATAAAGTGGCTGGAAATGTCAGGCAGGACCAATTTGAGCTGTTCTGTCAGAACGTGTACGGTCCACCTGCACCCATGAAGTTGGTGGGAAGAGGAACGTGGGGTAAAGAACGTTGGGATTGGGGACTGGACAGTTACACTTTCATTGTGTCGTTCGCGGAGGCAATGAAACGAGCTAAAATAATTGTAGAAATATTCATGTGGGAATATGGGGATTTAGGTGAATGCTAAGGTTTGCAGTATTAAGTTTTATCTTTTTTATCTGGGGCCCAAATGTGGCATTTGATAGTAGATTTCATCTGTAAAATCTGATAAAGCTTTAAATTTCAATGTGCTTTGAATTTGTGGGGTTTCCTTAAATAGCTTACGACCTACATTTGTAGGCTTCAGAAATATCAATTATAGATAATTATCATGTAATTATTGTTTAATCTTTAGTCTTTTGCGAAATATTATACCGTCAGGAACGATTGTGCCCTTTTAAGGGTAGTTAATGAGTAAAACATACCCACTACAGCACTACACTACACAAGACACCTATACCACAGGAATACTACACACACTACAAACACACTACAAACGTACTACAAACATACTGCAAACATACAGCATCTACATCCCTTTTACAAACTGCAATCTACACTGTATTACGCGATCACATTACGCTAAAGTGGGCTTTTTAATTGGGTGCTAAAGGTCCTTACACATTGGCCAATTTTGGAAATCTAGGTATCCCCGTGTAGGAAAAATTATCAGCTACACGATCTGACGTGGGGCTAATTGATTAAAGCACCTCAGAACAAAGGGCGACCCCTAATCTACAGTTTGTACACTTACCTGATACTGTAATTTACTTCAGTATCCATCGCCAGAGTGGGACCCTGTAACGAGCGAAGCGAAAGTAAGTTACTGTTATGATGACGTCACAGCAGCTGGCGTGACGTCACAACAGCTGTCGTGACGTCACAACAGCTTAATTAGATCCGTTCTCGGTTAAATCCTTTCTTCTATAGAATTCAAACAAAAAACCAAATTGCAATTTAGTTCACTATCCCAGATAAGTTTTTTCTTAAACCTGATAAAAACATTCTACCCTAGAACTTGATTGACAGTCTCCTATCGGTGGACCCAGAAAAGAGGTTCTCTGCTTCTGATGCTCTCAGACATCCCTGGATCGCGGTAAGTGCTGAGCTGCTTGTCGTTTTGAACATGGTGAAATGTTAATTTTGTTCTATGGGAGATATACTATAAAGTATGTGTAACTTCAACTGAAACGAAAAACTGCAAATCGATAGTGGCATGAATCTCCTAAGTGATTTGAGGTTTTAGTTTCGTCTTCAAAAGTAAATTAATCAAGTATAGAGCATTACAATGATAATAAACAATGATAATAAACTATGATAATAAACATTGTATATTGATAAGTTATCCATCACAGCAGCGGGCGGGAAATAGTAGAGTTCCTCTCAAATCTCGCCTGCTCAAAAAGAACATGTATGACGGGATGGTGATTACTGTGAACGTTAACAAGCGAGCTAGCGCGGTGTGGTACTGACGCGCACGTGCGCTGTTCTGCACGTGCGTATGTGAGTGTGCAGACGCGAGTGTGCAGACGCGAGTGTGCAGACGCGAGTGTGCATACGCAAGTGTACATACGTGAGTGTGCAGACTCAGGTGTGCTAAGTGAGTTCGCAGACTCAGGTGTACATACGTGAGTGTGGCGTGTGCACAATTGAATGTTTACATACTTCAGTGTGTGTAAGGCCAGTGTCGGTAGATGTGAGACGAGATAGATTTCGCTGTTGTTAGATTGTAGGAACGTTTCTCTTTGACCCTCCACGATAGCTATCTATTTTGTTGTAAAATTTATTACAGCGAAATTTTTCGGGAGCAGTTTTAACTTAGACAATTTTAGATATAATTTTATGATAGAGATATTTTATTGATAACCATCCAAAACATTATGGTTTTTGTTTTTTTTATAATTTACGAAATTTACCAGTAGCAATTTGCAATTATTAGTTAAAATTTACCCTGCACTTTTTATATTTTGTTTACACGCATCTACTATTAGAGAGTAATATTCGACCAGATAACCATACAATACGTATCAGAACTATTTTACAATTGATTTTTGTAATTGAATTCTTGAGCCACTTAAATTCGCTAAAAATTAGCATGAAAAATATTTGTTGTCGGATATCACAGCAATAATTGAATATTTGGTTCTCAGGATTATTGTCGAGTCGTTCATGACAAACTATTATTGAAAGCACTAAAATGTAGCAGTAAATACCTAGATGTAATTAAAGATGAAAGGAATCCATCAGGTGGTGTTCACATCCAAATTCCAAATAATTATTCAATTTAAATCAGTGTTATGTAATCATGTCTTCCCACAATCTACTTAATTTCCAATTAATGTGCCGCCTGGTGAACCCGAATGTGGTAAAAAAGAAGAACATGTGATGCAACCAGGAGAAATCACCGTTACCTAGCAACATGACGTCAACATCTAACAACATGACGTCATCACTTAGCAACCTCATTTCTTCACTGTGTTGAATGACGTCATTAATATGTCACTTTTTGTCGATCAGTTACAAGACGAATTAAATAGTTAAAGATTGTATCTTAGTTCTCACCTACAAATGTTACATTGAAACTTGTCAAGAACTAAGTGTTATATCCGGTCACAGAATTCAAATTAAATAGCTTTCACATTTGAATTAAACTTAATGGCTTGGCAAAGCAGCTCCTAACGATTGGAAATGAATTGATAATTTATCAAAATCCTTGGGTACAAAATTTCCTGACGTTTACTGAGATAACTTGGAATAACGTAATTTTGCGACCACATCAAATGGAACATGTTAAAGTGCCAAGGCGTAAAGACTTGACATCCACATTTCATATTTAAGAAATATTGTCGGAGATCGAGTTTATATCAGTCATTACACGTTTTTTACGTTTTGTCAGTTAGGGTAAACCAAACCGACTCTGCTTTCGTCCCTTAATTTCATCAAGGAAGCAAAATAGATGCACATGGAAAAACAGACTTCGCTGGATCAAACTATAAAGCGGTCTTCGAAAATGAAGGTCTAGCGGTCTTTAAGCACCAGACTTGCTGCCATAGGCGTCTATCCAAGTTCAGTCTCAACAGTTACCTTTAGGAAACCTTAAACTTGATAGGTTCAGCAGGATTCTACTGGGTCACCAATTGTTTCGAAGAGATGGAATGCAATTATTGGAACATTTTCTTATAACCACAGTCGTGGGGAAAATATAACCTCTAGAAATTTTGAGAGTAGTAGGGTTCATGCTTATCCATGTTATTGCATCTTGTCGGTAGAAGGGTTAATTAATTACGAATTAATTACGAATTAATTAATTACTAATAATGATACAACAGAGTTGTTTTTCCTTCTCCAAGCAGTGCAATGAGGAGAGGAGAAAGTACTTGGATCGGAAATTTGAAAATGGAATGGAATAGCACCTCTGCTATCGAATATCGTAATCCAGATTCCAAATGGACGAAGAGTTTGATGATAACGTTAATAAGTGATGTAAATTTAGGTAAAACTGCAGTAAATTTGCCATATGAAATGATCATCTTTATATCAGAGTCTGCATGGAGCAGCACCACGCATCCTCGAGTCTGCAAATTTATTGCATTCCGGTGCAGTGGCTCTCTATTTTTGCTCTTATGTTTACATTATGTTTACATTGCGGAGCTCGCATGCTGGCTTTCTGTGAGTAGGAAGTACAATTAGGGAATAATCTTGACATTTTGAATTGATGTAATAAGACTCACGCCCTGAAACAAGCACCAATGAAATAACGTTAATGTTTTCTTCATGCAATATTCGACGGTTGCGATCGAATTAGAACGCTTTAAGGTGGCTCGGTTCTAAGAACATGATCTTACACCGTTATTAAGAAAGGGATGGTGTAATTCAATTCAGCTTGTTTCGGATATGTGTAACAACGCATAAATATCACGGTTTATCCGTTATTGTTATGTGTTTAGATTTGAGGTTATGAATTTGTTTTAAGCGTCTTCTTTTCAAGTGTAAAGAATACTTGTAAAAAACAGGTTAATGAATCGTTTGTTTGATGCTATAGTCTTTTAGTCTTTTGTAATCTGAGTTCAAGAGTTTTTGTTATTTTTTCTTCTTGACACAAGTGAAAGACATAGCATTTAGTGGAAATTCATCTACATATTTCTTATGTAGCTTCAAGTTCATGTTCCACATACTGTAAAGACCTAAGCATTGTACAGGCTTACAGGGTGTAAGAATCTGCCAAAACAGAAGCTCATCCAATGAGTATTTTCAGTTTAACAAAAATGGTGTTCATTTTTCGGCTCTTTTCGCCTTTTATACCTAAAGTACGCGTTCTTTAAGCTACTTTTTAGCCATCTTTCAACTACTTTTTAGATCCCTTAAAAGAGCTCTATTGTGTCCGATGTTTGAACCACCTGCAATAAGAATACATATTATAATATAAATTCAATCGGTTAGATGAATTTGCTTAAAACGTCTTGCCTTTAATCTATTAACTAAACTATCTGAATTTCGACTTGTTCAGCTGATGATTGGCTAAACAAAACAGCATTTCCGAAATGAGCGGACTTCGCAAAAGAATTGAAGAAAAGATTGGCAAGGAGATACTTGAAGATTACATTCCCCAACTTCGAAAAGAATCTTTAGGATCAACGATGATTCCCCCAATTTTGGAATCTAAATTCTTTGAAAAGTTAACCGAAGGGAAGGATGCTGCTAACGAAGAGCTAAGCAGAGGATACGAAGCCGAGGTGAAAGTGTACCGATGTTTTGAGGGGCTAAAACGAGATGTGATTGTGATACATCAGTTGAGTTACACAAACGAACAGTACTCGGCCTTTTTTCCCGACCACAAGTTCAGCAAGAAATCTAAGTCAGATTCATTTGGGGAGACGGATTTCATTGCCATAGGAACGAACTTTGTTGCCGTTTTTGAAGTGAAGGGGCTTACAGTTATTGAAAATAGTACTTGGTACTCGAAATTCTTTTCAAAACTTAGAATAAAGAAAAACGGAATAAGGTTCTCTACACAGAGGGAGAACACAATGAAATTCGAAATTCGAAGGATGTTTGGCAGATGCGGTTCGACAGCGAGAGAGAATTCTGAACCTGGTTCAATGTTTGAACAATTCAGTCCCCGTTCATCAATTTACCATATTTCCAAACATATCTAAAAAAGAGGTGGATAAGTGGTATTTGACTGACAAAACTCTTTTGTTCAATGAAGATATAATGGGAAATTTTACTCTCTGGTTTGATAAGTACTTGCCCCAACTAAATGGAGCTTTTATGGGACACTTAACTTTCGGGTTTAATCAGTACTTTCCCAAAATCAATGAAGATATTACGGAAAACGTAACTTCCTGTTTTTATGAGTACTTACCAAAACTCAATAAGCATAGTACTATGACAAACTTCAAGTTATGGTTTCCAAAGTGCTTTCCCGAACTGAATGAAGCTATCATGGAAGAGATAACTTTCTGGTGTGATGAGTACTTACCCCAACTAAGTAGAGATATTATGGGAGACTTGACTTTCTGGTTTAACAACTACTTACCCGAACTCAATGATGATATGACTGAAGACTTAACTTCCTGTTTTTATGAGTACTTACCCAAACTCGATAGATATACTATGAAAAACTTAAAGCTATGGTTTAAAAAGTACTTTCCCGAACTCAATGACATTATTTTTGAAGACTTAACTTTCTGGTTTGATAAGTTCTTGCCCAAACTCAATGAAGATATTATGGAGAAGTTAACTATCTGGTTTGATGAGTACGTGAAAAAACCCCGATCTACCATCCACAACATTTCCGATTGCGATATGCAGTCAATGAAACGCTGCCTCCTGGGTTTGTGGTGTATTAATCAAGATAACAAATGGGACGTAACTAATTGTAGCCTTTCTAAATCTATTTTAAGAGTTGATGAAAAACTTAAAAGAGCTTTGGTAACTCGTCAAGCACTGGGCGAATTTGAGCGGGAGAATTTCTCAAAAAAGGGAAAAAATAAACGAAAACAGTATCCTCAAAACAATGAAATAGTTCCTGCTCCCGATTTATTTAAAAAGTATCTGGGTATCAACTGCCTCACCCAAGATCAACTGAAGCTGTTTAATTGTGAAGACAAATTGGTTTGGGTTGACGGTCCCGCTGGCAGTGGTAAAACTATATCAATGCTGGGAAAGATAATCGAATTTGCCCTCAACACACCAAAAGAAGAAAGAATACTCCTGGTCATGGTCGGCTTCGACAACTCGCCTTCTGTTAAAAACAACTTCGAAATTTTGAGTAACATTAACGAGAGCATTACTTGTGAGATTATCATGAATGAGAACTTTTGGTGTGATACTCAAGACATCGTTTTACCAACTCAGCTGTGTGTTGATAAACTTTCAAACAGAGATACCAAGATAGCGCTCTTGTTTGTTGATATCACTTCATTTCCTCACATGCGTGGTGATCTACTAGAACAGTTTAGTTACATTTTTGTGGACGATTATCAACTCTTCGGAGATTGTGTTTTCATCGTGCCTTTTGAACATAAGCGAGGGCCGGATGGAATGGAAAATGTTATTACAGTTGCATGGTTTCTCCTTTCGATTGTCAGTGTCTCTGGTGCTTGTTTGTGGATATTTTGTGATGACGGACAATCCTTGAGGAATGCCTATGAGTCTTCAAATGAAGCAAAGTGTGTCAATGGACGTCCGTTATCAGTAAATTTAGGTAAAACTTACCCGCGAGGCCTATTTTCTCCAGAAATAATCTATGTTAAATTCGGTGATCTGATATTTAGCAACTCTGAAAGGAACGACCAGATATTCTCAATAGACCATAACGGAGGTGCCAGGTATTACAAAATAAGCTCGATCTTGTTCAGTACTTATTCATTATCAGTCAACTTGAGGAATACCTACGAGATTTCTACCGTGCTTTCTATTATCAGACAACGTTATGACGAGATAAGCATGCGTCTGAAAAAGTTTGGGGAAATAATAAAATCAGAAAAGACCCGTCTGACATATCATTTAATACCACAAATAGGTGGCCACTATCTTCGTGGAAATAGACCTACTATCTACCTTATCAGAGGTCCTAAATTTGAGAATGTTCTAGAAAAAGAAATAAAACATTTAAAAGGACCTAAAAGCTGTTTTGGATTCGAGGACATAGCAGTGATATCAGATTGGGGATATTCGAAAGAATCATCAGCAACATTGCTCTCGATAGTGGGCGAAATAGAAATCTACAACTTAAACAGCTGTATGTCAGCTGAATGGCCTGCTATGGTATTTGTCCATAGATACGATTCAAGACACAGTTGGGATCGGAAATCATACAGTTCCACTTTCCCGTATCTTTATGTTGCACTATCAAGGGCAAGGGTCTACGCTTCAATAATCGTGTATAAGTACATACCTGACAGTTGTATTTACACTGAAGAACTTTTATCGGAATTAAGGAAGCGTACTGATGTTTGTCGAATAGTGAACGTTTTTTAACGTGAAGATTAGGTGAAGATTTGGTTAGGTATTAGTTGATTAAGCATATTAGGTATTTTAAATTTCTGCTCAAACATTTAAATGAATCAAAACTTTTATCAACATGAAAAATCGTTTTTTCTGACACCAGTATTTTCTCGGATTTTTATTTCAACTCATCATTCCAATCAAAGCGTATTTCTTGTTTTGTCCAAAACCCTGTGTTTATACCGAGCTGAACAAACCTTTCGCACTCTCTCTCTGCAAATATTTTTTTCCCTTCCTGAGAAGATGTGAGTTCGTCAACTGTGCTATTGTGAGTAATACTAACATCTGATTGGTACGTACGTTTTGTACGATTGGTAGTGAGTTAGTCACGTGTTAGCAATACTAACATCTGATTTGTTGTGTGTTAGTCACGTGTGAGTAATACTAACATCTGATTAGTTGTGAGTTGGTCACATGTGAGTAATACTAACATCTCATTGGTTGTGAGTTAGTCACGTGTGAGCAATACTAACATCTGATTGGTCCACAGAACCGAGACCGTGTGGCCTCCAAGCTACACCGACAACAGACAATAGATGGGCTGAAGAAGTTCAACGCGAGACGAAAATTGAAGGGAGCGATTTTAACGACAGTCCTTGCCACCAACTCGCTCGCTGGTTTGTACACAGACACAGACACACACTAGACACAGACACAGCCACACACAGACACACACACATACACACAGACACACACACACACACACATACACACAGACACACACACACACACACACACACACACACACACA
>JH156173.1:109083-124436 GCA_000226015.1 Mnemiopsis leidyi
CACACTACACACACACACACACACACACACACACACACACACACACTACACACACACACACACACACACACACACACACACACACACACACACACACACACACACACACACACACACACACACACACACAAAAGCGCTTATTTGCAAACGTAACTTTTAATTCAAAACTACTG
Organism: Mnemiopsis leidyi; assembly: GCA_000226015.1. Taxonomy (NCBI): domain Eukaryota; kingdom Metazoa; phylum Ctenophora; class Tentaculata; order Lobata; family Bolinopsidae; genus Mnemiopsis; species Mnemiopsis leidyi. The sequence continues at coordinate 109,257 of JH156173.1, forward strand.
CTTTACTCCCAATGGTAAATGGCAATTATACCAAACTTCACCAATCACAAAGCCAGTATCAGCAGCCTTCATTTCTGCCACAGTCTTGTTCACGGATTGCGCGAGGAAAAATTTGTTAAACAAAGGTTGTTATCGATTTTGTTGTATTATGTTTCTCACAAATTTTGCGCGCGCACGTGTAAGTCGCTTAATTTTGATTAACCCATGACATGGGTTTTTTAATACGTTTTTCTAATAGTTCTTATACTTTGTTTGATGTGACATAATGTCACATATGTTTGGAAAATAAAATTAGATAACATCTTACATTCGCCTCTGATCACAGCTGCCTTACCGACTTCCGTATAATTTATCAAACTTGGAGTTTGCCCGCTCAATTATGCCGAGTTTCGAGCTTTGCAGTTAGCGGCTGTCATTAAAACTGAGCACCGGATTATCTGACATTATACCTTTTCCATTCAACAAGATATCGTGGCTGTGAGGTGTTGTGTAGCATAAAGAAATGGGAAGGCTGCAGTGTAAGTATTTGATGCTAGTCATGTTGCGTTTTGATTTCTCTCTTGATGGCCTGAAGTTGCTATTCGCTCTATTTCCATGTTGATGTTCATTGTTTATCTCATTTCAGTTATTCCTAAATAAAAATTTGAGGATTTTGATAGATCCGAGTTATACCATGTAGGGTTTACAAATATCTTATAACCACGTGAAAGAGATGCTTCATTTTTATTGGTCGAATCTAACTTTTCTCGTTGCTTAATCGCTGTTACAAAAGATCTGTGACCCCTCCCAGAAATACCGATCCTTATACGTCAAAACACGTATCGATCTTGCACAAGTCTTAAAATCTTACATACTTACTATGTACAATATATATACTTCTTATGTACAATATATATATACATACTTATTATGTACAATATATATACTTATTATGTACAATAGGGATACAATCCTATAAAAATACAGAACTAAGCTCACTTGACACTACCTGGCTCAGAACTAAAATCACATCACAAATGGGCCAATTAAAAAAATGGCCTCAAATCACGTTACAGTAGAACCGACCAATCAAAGCCATGACTTCAATCCCTCGACACAAACAAACCAATTAGAATACAGAACTCAAGCCAGGTGACACAAACAAACCAATCGGAATACAGAACTCAAACCAGGTGACACAAACAAACCAATCGGAAGGCCGGATTTACCTAAGCGAACTGCACCTCTCCGTGATGGTTATTCAGTTTAGCTGCGCAAGTCTTTGTCCGCAGCTCTCATTAGACTTGTAGTTTTAGAGTAATCAGGGTTCTCGTTCTTGCGTTTTGTACATTACCCTTTGTACATTGTTGTATTGTTACCCTTGTTACATTGCGCTAGTAGTCATGGTATTTTTGAATACATAGGAGTTTCCTTGACCTGCATTAGTAAAATTATTAATAGTAAGCACCCTTTGTTTGCCAGAATTTGGTGCTCCGTTAAATGTTGATGCTTAGTTGAATCCTGATTTAGATAAGTAGAGAACGTCAAATTAAACGTTTCTTGTAAATTAGTACCTGTCAACCTGTGAGTATTGTTTAGATTTCTTACTGCTTCGTGCAATCAGTAAGTGTATTCGTAGCACCTTTGTGTGGTAGAGTTAGGAAAGTGTCTGACCCGGGACTGTTGCGAATGGAGGACATAAGTGAAACATGTCCAACAGCCTTATAAAAAGTAGGTGGCACTGTGACGGTGCTGGCATTTCTTAATTCAAGCGTCCCATTTCTTTTTATTTTGGTCCCTTTTCTTGGCCATATTTAAATTTCTTATTTTGTTTTATTTTTGGCGATCCTTTAACTGCAAAATACTTAATAGTTTACAATTTCCACTATTGTGTAGTTCTTTTACTTAAATCCCCAAATCACTACTTCAAGCCATCACAACTCAACTTTTAGCGCACCTCAGACATTTCCTGTGTCTTGCCTATAGCGCTCGAAATTTGTTCGATCCACTAAAATGTCCTGTTTTTCATCCTAAGTTGACATATGTTTATAATGGCGGCCTTTATGAAGCACTTCTTGTATTCACGTAGTAAACTTCAACATTCGCAGGGATCTTCACGAAAAAGCCAAAAGAAGCCGGAGATATCATTACTGATCTCATTGCAGAGCAGCCCATCAGTTTACCAGGTGAGTTGAAAACTTTTACTAAAATTTCTTAGAACCGATAGGTAGTTTTGTCAAACTGATAAGTTTTTTCAAACTAACAGTATTTTTAACTATTTTTTCTTTGAAAAGATCAAAAGTCTCTAGCTCATAGTTCGTCCCTGGAATGTCACTCGAACAATGTTATGTTAATGTTATGTTGATGTTTTATACTGTGTGTTGTGTGTAAGATAATTAGTTTCCACTAGAAGTGCCATATGAACACCGTGCTCTTGCACTAACAATCTTGTTATTAACTCCTTCACAAACATAGTCGCCCGGTGCTCCTTCACCAACAAAATTGTCTGATAATCCAGGATCGTTTGCTGGGGAGGAATCGCCTGAAGCAGCGGAGATACAACACCTGACTCAACAATTGCTTGACTACGAGGTCAAAAGAGACTGGATCAACTACTCGTAAGTGTCGTGTACGATTCAGTTGTAAATATTTGTGTTGGTTTTGACCTTGGTTAATGAAACAAAAGGATTAAAGGAAGAGAATTAAAGAAAGAATTTTTATAGTTTCAAGATGATTCTCCGTCTATTCTTGAGAAATCGTGATGATTCTCGATTTTTCATATCTTTTCATATCCATTCAATCAAGTTAATCAGACCTTATATATAATCTCTGGACAAATTCTGATTAGCCACAACCGGCTGTTCTTTGAACCTGCCGGATCGATGTTAATAGATCTTCCTTCGCATTGGCTAAAATTGAAATGCAAAATAATCTATCTAGATAAGTAGATAGATAGTAATGACTTCACTTCACCAGGAAGCTGTGTCACCCAAGTATCACTGGCTTTGAGCCACAAGGACACGGTCACATGATCAAAGGACTAGAGTTTCAGAGATTTTACTTTGAAAGTAAGTTCGATACAGTGCGAAATTTATCGATTTCTCCTAAATTGTTTATGATTTGTTTATTTGGCATGTATATAAACTTTTAAATAAATGTTTTATGAGGATTGGAGTTGGAAGTTGATTGCTGTTGATTTATCCGACTTTATTGCGCAGCTACTACCACCACCCCACACAAAACCCTCATCATGGATCCTCAAGTAACGATGCTCAGTCCGGAAAGTGCAGTCATAGCATACGTTAGGATCTGTCAGAAAGCCGACACTGCGTGAGTAAAACTAAATCCGCTGCACGTGGTGTTAAAACTAGAACCTGATTGGTTGTTGTATACGACGTATTGTTAATACTAGCACCCGATTGGTCCATTTACTTTCTTCGTATCTAGGTTTGAGAAATCTCACTAGTCGCTCATCTTTTTCAGGACGAACACTATCTACTCGATACACTCAAACGAAAGCAGAGTGTGGAAGCGTATTGCTGGCTCCTGGCTGAATATCCACTATCATAAATCTAACACAACCAAAGTTGCCACGCCTTAACCATTTCAATATTTCTAGTGATATTAGTAGCCCTCCTAGTAACACTTAGTAAGACTTAGTTACACTTAGTTACGCTTAGTAACACCTTGTAACTAGTATCAAAACTGAGGTTTATCTGATGTCGTGTTGATGTGTTTGGGACAGGGCATGTTAATTATTTGTTTGTTCTATCTATGTGTTGTTATTGTATTCAGACTCTCGGGCTGTAACGTGAACTTCTTTAAACCGTTATTCAGCCAGCCAATTTGGATATCGGTAGAAGTACATTGTATTTATATTGAACTGTGGTTTCTTTCATGTGGTTTCTTTCATGTTAACTGTTTAACACAAATCGATCTTGAACGACTTCTTTGACGAATATATCTCGGATATTGGGGTTTCATTTTGGGATTTGGTAGTTTCTGATCTGGAATAAAATCCAAGTGTAATGTACAAATTGTTAATCGTACAAAATTGTACAATGTACAAACTGTGGCAATATTTACATAAATGTACAAATTTTGCGAAGTAGTGTTAGGTATTGTTTCTGGCAGGATTCCAGTTTATCGTAACAGTGTTGTACAAACATGGATCAGATTGTAATATTTTACTTCTTTTTCTTCTAATAATGCTTAAGAGTTTTCTGTTTGACAATTGTAGGCTATATTGACATTGAATTGTCCCATTAGTAACGGTGATTTAGCATTTTGACTGTGAGTGATTGACAATTGAAAATTGCTCAATGACACTAAATTGGTTGCTGAAAGCTCAGTATATTGCATTGTCTTTAATATTTGATTATCCTTAACTCAAGATAGATAGTAGCATTAAATTCTATCCTTAACTTAAACCTAAAACCTAGTTCTCAGAGACCTTTCGATGGGTTGCAATTTTCAAATATATTAATTTTAAAGCATATTCCACTCTCTTGAGGCGGAAACCAATGATAGTTATTTGATATTTGTGGGAATTCTGTAATTTCATGTGCTTTGTGAATATTTAGAACAAGAAACTTGTTTATTTAACTTGCTCTTTATTTGTTTTGCACCGGGTTGAGGCTGTTGTTTTTTTTGAAATGGTACTCTAATTTTATTTGTACAAGTCTACTTGTTTTCGCTACCTTTACTTGTACTTGAACTTGTATAATTAAGATAAAAAGTAAGATAAAAAAGGTATACCAGAAAAATTTACTAAAGAAGTTCTTAAAATTGTTTACCCGGTGCATTTTTGTTGTTCTTATTTCTGTGACGGTATCGTGATTCGTGTACAATGTATAAGATACATCATATTTGTGTATAACTCTGTGTGTGTATATATGGTAAGATTGTCAATACCAAATTACTTGTATTGTTTAATTTGACAATTGTGTTGGACGATATATTAATATAGGATGATTTTTGGTCATTGGGCATACTACAAAATCTTTAGACTTGTTTATCTGTTTTGATAACACCGTGATTTTTCGGGCTTTATCTGTTGTCTAACTCTGAATTTATCTTTTGTTCATAGAGCTGATGTTAATTATTTAAAGTTGAAATTAGGTCCTTTTATTCGTATAACATTTGAAGCTGGATCAATAGGTATTATGGGTTCCTTTAAAAATGTTGAACTTTTATTGAGAAATCAGAACTTGAATCTCCTACCTCATTTGTCATGTTGTCCTCACATTTTTGTTATTTCAATTTAAACGTAGATAGCCGTGCGGCGTGCATGCTATGTCAGGACTTTGTGAAAAGAGAATTTTGGGTCTTGGCAAAGTCTACAGATTAGCATTACTGCTCTTGCGCAGCGTGTACATGAATACTGCTCAGTGCGGTAAAAATAATGGTGTCTCATGTAATAACTGTTAGGCGTTAGCTGGTACGTGTCCATGTTGCTCTTTAAAAGAATTATCAAGTTTCTCCTGATTAGAGTACTTTTCAATGGAATCTATCTATAAATAATGAATTGTGCTTGAAGTTATTTTGGTAATAATAGTAAAAAAGAACACATGTTCATCATCTTTATAATTTATATTGTTGAGAATATGTTGAAAACAGTTAATTTATTTAATCAAAACTATTGCAGATGCAAAATTGTACTGTTATGAATTTATCATGTACTCAGATCTTTTTTTGATATATTTTCACCAGGCACAATTCATACACATAAATTAAAACAACCCACAATTTTCTATTAAATTGATAATATATCACCACTATCCCTGCACGAACAAGATCATTCTACCTGCACAGCATTCCGAGGTTCAAATGTAGGTTTAGAACCGCCACTTTAAAAGTCACATGACTGACAATCTAGCTAACTTCTGTAAGAAAATCTAACTGTTACTATCCCCTGTTACCGCACTATATAATGACATACATGGCATTTCAATGTTGAACTGTAGTTGATAGTATTTATATTTGAACCTAAATTTACTTTACTTTAAAGTTTAATTCAGGTCATCAAAAAGGTTACCCTGCCATACTACAGAGTTCATCAAATAATTGTCTGGTCTAGATTTTATGACGAACAGTAAACAGCCTAAGTCTAGATTTATTCTCATTCTCATTGGCTTCCCCCTACCTATAACATCTTGTTGGTCTAGCTAGTAGCCCATACCCTCCCAAACATGCATTCTCCGACTCTGGCCTAGCGCTGGGATAAAGTAGCTGCAGTTCACCTCTCCTACCAGTAACGTGATTAATTTGTCGTCTGCCATTCCCATTCACGTCCCTCTGCACTGCAAATTTGATCACGAAAATTTGAAATTTCGGCCATCATTAAATGTCAATCTGTCATCCCCTTTACGTTTCAGCGATTCCTGGGTTTTACTTTAAAGAAAGTTCCATAAAGTCATAAATGTGGACGCAATCGAGCAAATTTATTGGCAAAATGTTTATTTCATTTATATTCAATGTTATTGTTCTATATATTCAATTTTTGAACCGTGAATTTAATTATTTACTCGAGTTTTTCTTGAATTTAGTTCACCGAATTAAATTTGTTCGTATCCGGAAATTAAAGACTTCCAATAATCATAATACCGACGATAATAATTATGACATCATTTCATGCTGAAATTTAAAGTCTATCGCTATGCTGAAATACGGTGCTCAACTCACATGATGTTTTTAATCAATCAAAGAAAACCTCTATGCTTCTTGCTGACAGATTAGCACAGCTTTTGGCTTTCTCGCCTCCAAGTCAACTCTTAGAGCTTAACAATTGGTGTAACTCTTATCAGTTCATTTTTTTTCGTCAAGCAGCGTTGGCTTGAGAAGGATATGTAGCGAGACTTTGAGTTTGAGTTGATTGAATGTTCTTGCGGCGCGGTCTGAACTAATAGTATTAGTTAAACGTATCAACGTTTCCTGAATTTGTCTTTCAGCTCGCGAAAACTAGAACAATATATCATAACAATCCTTCAAGTTTAACTTTAACTCAAAATTTAAACTCATTAACTTAAAGCTTAAACGTTAGATTCAACTATCGTCTTCAATAAGTCACTTTTACCACGACTAAAGTTGTGTTAGTCACTTTTACCACGACTAAAGTTGTGAGTCCTGTAAAGACAGGCGGCAGAGATGGAAAACGGTACTTTTGGGGAAGGGTCACAATTCTTCTAAATTGCACGCGATTCGCATGAACTTAAAAGAATTCCTCGATATTTTCATTGATTCTGATTGAACGATTGATCTAAGTCTAACTTTCCATTGACATAAGTTAATTGATTAGTTGATTGTTGTTAATCTCACAAGAAACAAAAATTTGAGACCCTTTATCAAACACCAAATATTTCAAGATAAATACTGCGTCCTTCGCATACTCTTGCTCTAAGTCTAAACTTTAAACTGATCCTGCTTTCAGTGCAAAGTCTAGTTCTACAGCTACAGTTCACATTCTCTTTTTCTGTCCAACTATTGTGTTATCAAGTCATGCAGCTAATATTCCCCGTTATTTGATTAATGAACTTTTACCTTCAGTCTTGAAGACCCCGGACTAATAACTTAATAAGATAAGACTGCTTGGTCCTGCATTTTATATCTACTCGTCTCCAGGTCGAGCTAGCACTTATAGCAAGTCGTGCAGTTTTAAACTTTCCATTGCAGTTGTTGAGTTGTCTGACTTTCTCCGATCCTCATTCGAAGCGAATAGAGAATAATTTTAAATCAAAATGTTGGGAATGGGAGGGTGCGCGCTGCCGTACAATTGTTCAGTTGCACAGTAGACACCTAGTTTGTAGTTTCATCTAGTGACACCCAGACACCTAGTTACATTTACATCTTGTTACATTTAGTTATACTGAGTTACATCTAGTTTAGTAGTTACAATTACATCCCATTACCAGTGCCGGATGATATGTAGAAGACGCAATGTCGCCAATACTATTGGGCGTGGTAGTGGCGGTGGTGGTTGCTAGCTATACCTAGGTGCTTAGTTGCAGTTTGACTTAGTTACATCTAGTTGCACTTAGTTACATCTAGTTACACCTACAACCTAGTTACACTTAGTTACATCTAGTTATACTTATTTAAGCTTAGTTACACCTAGTTACATATAGTTACACCTAGTTACACTTAGTAACGTAGTTATATCTTGTTACGCTTAGTTACACCTTATTACACTTAGTTTCATCTAGTTACACCTAGTAACACTAAGTTATATCTAGGCACACCTAGTTACACTTATTTACATCTAGTTAAGTTTAGTTGCACCTAGTTACATCTAGTTACACTTAGTTACATCTAGTTAAGTTTAGTTACACCTAGTTACATCTACTTACACTTAGTTACATCTAGTTACAACTAGTTACACCTAGTTACATCTAGTTACATGCTTAGTCGCACTGAGTCTCACTTAGTTTCACTTAGTTACACCTACTTACACTTAGTTACACCTAGTTCGCTTAGTTACATCTAGATTCACTTAGTTACACCTAGTTACACTTAGTTACATCTAGTTAAGTTTAGTTACACCTAGTTACATCTACTTACACTTAGTTACATCTAGTTACACTTAGTTACACCTAGTTACATCTAGTTACACCTAGTTACAGTTACACTTAGTTACATTTAGTTTCACTTAGTTACACTTAGTTACATCTAGTTACACTTAGTTACAGTTACACTTAGTTACATTTAGTTTCACTTAGTTACACCTAGTTACATCTAGTTTCACTTAGTCACACTTAGTTACAGTTACACTTAGTCGCACTTAGTTTCACTTAGTTACACTTAGTTACACTTAGTTACACCCCAGTTCCGGATGATAGAAGACACAATGTCAGTAGTGGGTGTTGTTGTAGCGGTTATGATTGCAACAACTGGACTTGTTATAGCAACTGCTTTTCTCTGCTTTTGTTTCCGAGCTCACTGTGGCCCCGCTACCTCTAACCAGGTCATTATGTTTTATCATTCAAACAATTTTTCCGGTAAAAAGTTCCACTTCAATCAAAACTTAAATCTAATTTGCAGTACAATACTATACTACTATACTATACTTATAGTTATATTCCAACCTGACATTTATTTGTTTTGGTATGTGAAACTGAAAGCGTTCCTTGTCTGTGATTGGCCGTTGTACCTGGCTTTTTCGTTGGTCAAATTCATATTCAATCGCTAACCCACGCTTTATTAGTCAATTTGCAACACTTCCCCAAATACCATCCCCCTATAAGTATAAGTATTGAAATTGTTTTTAGTAGTACTAGTAGTACTGAAAATGTATTTACCATATTGATATCGCCAGCGCTGTTGCCTGTTGCTAAAGATAGCCGATTAAATTACGTAATTTTACCTAAACCTTACCACATGCAGGTTAGTCCAACAGCCCTTTCTCGAACTCTGAACAAAGTCGTTTGACTTCGATACGGCAACGTCTGACAGAATTAAATCTATGGTTCCTACACACTTTGACCTAGTTTCTTGTTCAAGTTCGACTTCTAAAAAAGTAAGGAAGAAATGAAGTCTGGCGGGACCAATCCCAAATCCGATGGCGTACAACTACGATGACCGGCCAGGAAATAGAAATGCTCTTTCTAGACCAGCTCCGACATTGCTAGTTAATCAGTAAGTGAAAACTGCGTGTCTTTTTGCACATGTTGATGTATGATTTATCGTCAACCTAATTGCTGTATGACCATGACTATGAGCCCTAGGCTATGACTATGATGTTACCCTGACCTTGGTGCCCACAAATCTGTTACCCTAACTTTGCGAGGCAGAGGTCGTATCATTGCCAGCACTCTTTAACCTGTTGTAGTAACCTATATGGGTATGCATACTTAGCTTTATTGGCAGCTCATAAAATAATATTAAAAAGTAAAACTACATCATTTTTGTGCGGCTCGCGCCGCGCTGAGTGTAATTTTATCTGTGTGGAGACAGCACGACGACAAACATATAAAAACCCGGATGTTATTGAACGAAAACTTTAACTTTCTGAGAACAGAAATTTACATGACATTAGCATCATTAGTATCACTACAACTAATCGTTTAAACCTAATCCTTTTTATCACCAGATTTGGATCTGGCTCGATCTTAAACATACTGATACATCAAACAAAATTCTTGTTAATACCATCCTAATCCGATATTTAATCTATGAGACAAAATGTGCGACGGTAATTGCCCAGCCTATGAGTATGACAATCGTTGTTGGTTGACATATTTTTGGAGCGAAATTTCCCGATTAACTTTTTTTAAAGTTTAACAAATTAAAAAATAATGGAGTAAAAAATTTTACTTGAGCTTTAAAGTCCATGAATTACTGCGTTAAAAATAATTCTAAAACTATAAGATTTTTTGGGTCTAGTACATCAGTACTTTTTTAGAACAATTTAAAAAATTCCTAGATAATCTTAATGGAGTAAAGATTATGAATTGTAATCTATGCTATCATTGACATTGATTGTTAGTAAGCGGAACAGAACTTGTAAAAACAGTACGTTGGTAAAAACCTGATAATATAGCCATGAAAACTAAAAACTGGGAAATAGCAAAATTGAAAACTTTCTCATCCAATGACAACGTGGCGTCGTGTCATGGAGCCTGTAAGTTTTTGTAAGTATAGCGAAACTTCGCACCCTTGGCCAGAGGAACGTTTTATGTTTAAATTGTCAGAGTTCCACAACTAGGTATTTAATTTATAATTTGTAAACTTTAACTTAGCAGCATTTAATATTCTGCCCCATTAAATATTCTGTCCCAGCATGGTGAGCTTATTTCTATTAAAGAATTGCAAGTTTAACCGACATTAAAGTGATCCTACTTTGAAGTTTCACCATACCTTTTTCCGATACTTTTTGAGGCCTACCTACGGGAGGCAGATAATTTACATTAAAGGTAATCGATTTGGCCAAAGCGATTAAAACTAATTCACTAAGATGTAATAGTTTAAACTGTTATAATCCAAGCCAAACAAAGTTAATTTACATTTAGTCATCACCTTGGACAGGACAATTATAGCTATGACAATACAGCAGTAAATTATAATGAAAATGCGTTAGTTTTGTAAACATGGAATGCTCGGTAAAGCGACTACCTGTAATATAAAAAAGTAAATAATCACTTTGCGTAGTAACATCGCTCCGGAGCTAGCTTTAAAATAACTAAAGAAAAATTTACATTCGGTTTACTGCTGTGTCCTTGCAGACGCCACAGTCCGACCCCAGGCAAGTTTCGACGATTTAAAAATGGTTGCCGTGGGAACCCAGTCTTATTCTAACAGATGTTTGAAGTGTCACTATGGGAAGAGGTATTGGCTCGCTCCTAGCTGACCAAACCCTCGATCTCATCTGTGTCATCCGTGTCCAACTTTACTATGTTCTTGTTGAAGTAGTTCTGAAAAAGTTGATTTCATATTGATTTATTTCATAGAAAAGTTTTAAAATCTTGAAAACAGTCAAGGAAAACAGGGGGGAAGGGGATGGGGGTTGCAACCAAAAACCGAGAAAAAGCAAAAAACAGGTCTAAATTTGATGAAGTTTTTTTCGTGCTTTTCCTGTTTTTGTTAAGAATCTTATTTGTCACCGTTAACATGGTAGATATCATAATATAAGTGATGCTTAATCTTATTCAAACTGTTTCCAGAGCATTCATTGATGTATTGTCCAATGTCCATTGCCATAATACTATTATTTATTGGTTTTGGCAAAAATACCTAATAAATCTTTCATTTTCTCAGAAGCAGAAGAAGAGAAATGTGTAATTCTAAACAAGATCCACGGTACTAAAAGAAACATTTCGGCCAAAGACACGATACGGAGAGAAGAATACAAACATGAATAAAAGTGATCTAGTTCTCATCTCGGACCTCTCTTTATTCTACAACACAGTCAGGCTGCTAGTCATGGTCAGTACCTTACCAACCTTCCACCCAATATTCTTATATAGAAGGTAATGAAACAGTTATAATGAGAGTAGGGAAGGCGTGTTTTCTGTTTAAGGTGAACTGGACAATCAGATAGAGGATAATAGAAATTGATGATTACTGAGAAAAGCATGACTGTCGCCACAAAGTCTAGATGAGCCTGATAGCTAAAACAAACCTTCCAGTTTAACTTGTTCAACAGAGTTAAAATTTTTAAAAGATATTATCATGATCACAACTGATTTCCAACCAGGATCAGTGAAATCAGCAGTAAAAGAAAATCCCAAGCCGCTGAAACAAGATTCAAGATTCAAGACAGACATTACCTGGATACCAAGCCGCTGAAACAAGATTCAAGACAGACATTACCTGGATACTAGACAATCCCAGCGACAGTGGACAGCACTATTTAAATGTGGAAACATATTCAGAAGATAGTGGGTAAATTGAACGATCATAAGCAACGACTTTTCCTTATAGAATTCCAACATGCTGAATATTAACAGTTCATCAGCAAGATACAAACTTTATTTCATTGTGTGAGTTGAAACCAAATGTTGTGCCTTAACTCTGACGATAAAATTTTCAGAGATGATGCTGAGGATAGCGAAGAAGAAATTTCCGTGGACTTCGATGACGAACAACGACAGAATAGTAGGAGAGATAAGATCAACAACGAGGCTGCAGATCAAACAGATTTAAGTGCAATCTAAATAGACGCATGTTAATTAGGTAAAAACGAATCCAACAAAACAAGATCAAGAATATCCTAGAAATTTTGATTATAAGGTATCTGTTTTACTGAGCTGGATGATTAAAATTACGCAATAAATTTTAATAGATAGATGTAATTTACTGACAATAATGTAGTTTAGTGTTTACTGACGATATGGTAGCTCACTGACAATATTGTAGTTTACTGACAATACTGTAGTTTACTGACAATATAATTTTCAGGGATGATAATGAAGAAAGCAAAAAAATCTAAAAAGATCAGAAAATTAAGAAAACTAGACCGTTATAGAAGAGTATTTATGCAGTTTAGTTTAAATTTTGCCACGCTAGTACCAAGAGACGATAATAATCAGATATTAATCAGAACGGTTTTGTCTCAGGGAGAAAAGTTTAGCTCATAGCACATGAGAATTATAATTTATTGAATTTTGCTTTGAAGGACTCACACAGTGGACTGCATTCAGTCTTCGTTACTTTGATACGTGTTTTTTTGTGTTTGATACGTGTCATAGGAATATGATCTTCGCTATTACATGTTCATTTTATTTCTGAATGTAGTAAAAGTGGCTATTCAAATATTTCTGATAAACTTAACAAATCGATAATTTATTAAATCGAAAGTAAATTATTTTGAAGAAATTCTCGATAATGAAATATTCCGGTTTTTTTAGACAAATTTACTTTTTTAAGCTAATATGGGAGACTAAAATTTACCTATTGTCGACCAATTCGATAGCTGAAGTGTTTGATTTGAAGAAACTGTAATGTTGAAATAACGGAATCTACTATTCAATATAGATGCACAGATTTACGTTATACTTTTATATGTGATATGGTAACTTTGTAAGATGCAGTCTTGTTTAGTCGTTTTACAACTTACTAATACAATTCCCTCCTCAGCTGCTACATTCGTTATAAACGCAGCGCAATTTTCAATTTAAATTCCGTGTACAAACCGCACATTAACTACACAAGAAAAGATATAAGATTTAGTCATTCATTCTGTGAAAAGCGTCCTTTGTTTTGTGAGGATCAGAACTCTTAGCATACAACCTCTGATCAATCAGCTTTATTCTAATTGTTATAATAATTACTGGGAAGAGGTATTGTATTATTCTCATGATTGTTCCACGTGTTGTGGTTTCTTGAAAAATTTAATTGAAATGACTTGAAAGCCCCACCCATGAAATGTAAAATAAATCTATATCTCTGATCTTACTGAATTAATAAGACCTTAAAAGTCCCCCAAAGTGTAATTAATTAATTAGAGAAAATGTGTTTTTTGGGAGGGTCGCAAATCGTTTACATCACACAACAGCGTTGCTCGATTTTGATTGGCCGTGCCCTGCTTCCCGGTGATCAATCATTCTCACATGATGCAAAAACTAACATTGATTTTCCTACCTGAATTGATTTGATCATCCTGAGCGTATCTGCGCTGTCTACGAAATTAATGGCTATTCCTTTCTTCCCGAACCTCCCAGTTCTTCCTATGCGATGTAAATACGTCTCCATGTCTGGTGCACCTGGGATGTAACGTGTTGTAAATACTTAGTTTTAATTGGTCGGTTTCTGACAAGTGTTGTGAATACTTAGTTTTAATTGGTCGGTTTCTGACACGTGTTGTGAATACTTAGTTTTTATTGGTCTGTTTCTGTAATGTGTTGTGAATACTTAGTTTTTATTGGTCGGTTTCTGACATGACACGTGTTGTGAATACTTAGTTTTCATTGGTCGGTTTCTGTAACTTTTTGTAAATCTAGACTTGTATTATTGAGATACTGGTTGGCGGTTGCAAACACACTACTTATAAAACAATGGTTCCACTCTACAGCCAACTAATACATCATTTTCAAAAATATCCTTAAAATTAGTGACTATCTATTACCTCAAGACCTGACAATAACATCCGATAATTTCGTCTAACTATACCTGATCCGTGAACAGTAGGAAGATCGAAGTTGATGACGACAGTGACTTGTTCTATGTCGATACCACGTGCACAAACGTTGGTTGTTATAAGGACTTTCTCTCTCCCCTCTCTATACCTGAACAAACGTTTGTTGAATGTTGTTATCCCTGATATTGGCTGCGGTAGGAATTGTTGATATAGGTAGATAACATTTGCGGTACATCAAACTTGAAGAACAGCAAACAAAATTTAAAAAAATTTGCATACCCATGTGAATATGAATGATTTTTTTTATTGAAATCTTTCAAATCAGTCAATTACATACAAATTTACACAATGAATAAATAAAACTTAAAACGAACTCCGACTCAACTAATTGTATGTAATCGAAAGACCTGAGGGACACCAAAACACAGATATTGAGAGCAGAAGCAACTCCTGTACAAGCATGGGCCCTTAGTAGTTAAAATCAATTTGAAAGAATTAAGAATTAATAAATCATCTCAGTCAAATTATATAATATTGCTGCTATGATGTGAGTCCTGAATGTGATGAGGTGTGGTGAGTGTTTCCATGCAGACAGCTAATTTCTAATTCATTGATGCTCTGATTCGGAGTCT
>JH156175.1:0-33486 GCA_000226015.1 Mnemiopsis leidyi
AGTGACCCATATGGAACACCGTAGTTGGAGTTAGATATTCAATCGCATAACAACGATAAGAACTTCTCAGCTCGGAGGGCACAGACTTATGAGCCTCAATAGATTTGTTGATCTGCCACAGAATAATAAAAACCTTGATATATTTTGAAAAATGAAAAGCAACACTTTCACAAATAAGTTATTACGGCCACGCCTCCTACGAAACTTTAACTTCAAATATTAAAAAGAGTCGACAACAGCTTAAAACGTGAACAGAATGTTAAAAATTCAAATATAACTTTTAAAATAAAGCAAACTCCTCAGTTTTCGGTATAGATCATTTCAATAGGACGGTTACACAAAATCTTCCCAAAAGCAGATTAAAAAGATCGCCAAACAATATTCAGCCTAAATCTCAAACCTAAATCTACATATTAAGAACCGTTCAGGTGAGCGAGAGCTTGTTTCAAGATTTCAGCTTGGTCAGGAGTTATCGACTTGAGAGTGAGATCTTGATACTGGTTCGTTACGCCTGAAATGGGGTCAGCTTTACGGGATAATCCTGTTTGGCTTCAACATTTGTCATGCAGAGTTTGAATAGCAACTCGTTTTAACTCTGACTACAGAAATTGAGAAATTATGAGGTCAAAATGACGATCAGAATTGGGAAAGGACTAACGAGGGGACAACTTTCAGAAATATTTGAGAAGTAAAATTAAGTGTTTAATCATATATGATTATATATAATTATCATATACAGCTTATTTCAGTAGTAGTAGTAAAAAATCTGTCAAAGTACAAAATATCTTTTTTTAAAAGAGCATCCTAAGCACCTTATAGATATCAAAAACACAAGAGGAAAATTACAAGCATCAACCATTTTCTAGCTTCTTCCACTCTTCACTATCTAAAGCTAAAAATCTGAGGTCTTCAAAATCAGTACAAACCATGGAGAATTTCAGTGAGTTTAGATTTGGTTTCGTCATCCACTTTCTTGTTGGTAAGCTGTGTTATCATGATGGGAATGAGGGTAGGCAGCTGTGTTATGGCAACCTGATTAATTATAATTATTGATAGTTTATTACGTGAAATTTACTGTTATTGGAATTCACAGACAACCACAATGAAGAACAATTTTAACCCTGGCTTGAAATTTAAGAAAGAATCGGTTTTAAATATCCTGAAAGGAGCCATAAAGACTTTTTTCAAAATTCTGTCATTTCATTTAAAACATGGAAGGGTGTTGCTTCGAATGACATTAAAACGTTTAACATTTAATAAGGGATATTTAACTGAGTTCTAACCTGACAGTTAGAATTGAGAAGATCGTAAATTGCAGTGTAGACGGTGATATTCTCCTCGTAATCTTCTTGTAAAGGCAGCCACTGAATATTTACTTTCTCAGGGAGAGTAGGGAACAAAGAAGATTTATTAAATCCTCTTCAAGTATTTGAGAGTATTATTCTAAATAATAATACGAGAAATTGCGGACACCAATTGATATTAAACCGTCAAATTTCTATTGTTCGGATTTTTAATTATTTGTGAATCTTTTTTGTCACATCCAAACATTTGAAAGTATCATCTAGGCAATAAATGATGTCTACCTTAAAGAAATAGAAAACATAAAAACCTCAACAAAAGTGGGGAAGATAGTCTCAAGAGGAAGGGAGCCGGGGTTGGTCTTCATCATTCTGGCTACTGCCCCCAACACATTATCTACAGTTCGTCTGTCACCTGAATTTTTAAGAAAGGGTGAAATCTGTTGGTTCAAAAGCAAAATTATACTATTTAGAGGCAAAATTATATAGAAGCCATTATACTATTTAGTTAACAGTCATAGCTAGAGATCGGTCGTCGTATTTCCGTTGGTTTTAGTTTCTTATGTGTTTTATTTTAGTGATGTTCTTATTCGTATATTTTTCTTACAGAGTTTCTTTAAAACCCCATGTTGATATAGACTCTATTTTCGACAGACTCACTAATTTGCTGTACCACAATTAAGCGATATGTTAAAATCGCACACGATGAAAAGCGTTCCCGACTTAGCTTTTGTTGCCTGATAATTATAGAGAAGATGTGTTGTGTAATCTAATCAACTTTAATTCAAAGTAATTCAATTAGAATTTCGACTATTGTTCAATTATGCAATAGTCATGGAGAAAAGAAACGAATTGATTTGTCTGACACAAATTCACGCAGCCTATACAGCATTGAAATAAATAAATAAATTGTTCCATTCTTTTGAGTTTTGTTTTAGAAGAAAAATAAAAAAAATAGAAGAAAAATAACCGCAACCCTAGGCATTACACAAACTATTTCAGAACTTGACTAAATTTTCCAAGTTACGACTTCTAAACTGGCGACAACTGACGGGTAGAAACCTACAATGGCATTACCAGAACTACGAATCACATTTCGATAATCAATATGGCATCTACAAATCATATTCCCTAATCCCAACAGAAATCAATACATACTCTTCCTAAAAGTAACCCTAACATTAACAACAGTAGAATTAGACACGGTACTATTCCTAGTACTATACCTCCCATACGACACTGCACCAGCTACACTATGTCTAACTCCCGAGTAAAAGTGTTGACCTCGGTGCCTGAAGTCTAACGCCTGCTGCTTCATCGCCCTCACCCTGGATCCATGTAAGACGGTACGGCGAGTTCTGCTGAGTTCCTTGAAGAGGAATATTTTGAACCGTTTGTTAACAACTGTGTAGATCAGAGGATTCACAATCGCTGTGATAATCGGTAAATGTGACATGGACTTCAACCCTAACGCGTCATCATCGACAAACTTAAAGTCACCATCAGTTGCAAAGAGATAACGAGCGAGGAAGTACGGAGCCCAAAAGTTCGATAGAACAACACAAATTGACATTGTCCCAACAGTTATTCTAGCTTCAGTCACATTCCTGGACTTAACTTTAGCGTTCCGGTTCACATAGGTAGAGTAGATGAGAGTGGAGAGGTTGAGGATAATGATGAGGACTATGAGGGAGAAAGTGTAGATGAGGTTGAACAACCACCAATGTTCATCCTGAGTAGCAGTGCCACACATCGCCATGCCCATAGAGAACGCAACCTGTTTCTTCTTCTCGCCCTCAGAGGTTGTAAGAGCGTGGAATGTGAGGGGGAAGATGGCGAAGAGGATGAACCCTAGAAACCACATGGCCACACAGCAGAGATTTCCCTGTTTTTTAGACATTGTCTGAAGTTTAAAGGGGTAGACGCACCTCACAAACCGGTGTCCGGCTATGATCAGGTAAAACATAATGTGAGAGTGAACGAGCACCTCGTAAAGATACCCCAACACGTCACATAACCACCCCACACTCTCATACGGATCTTCAGCCGGCTGGGTCATGTGGACGTACAACATTGGCAGCGCTATGAAGACCACCATCAGGAGGTCCGTGATTGCTAGATGTCTGAGGAAGAGGATGGTAATTTTGTCCATACTGAAGGAGGCATACCGGAGGGTGGCGTACACGACAAAGGAGTTGGCAGACAGACCTCCCACTATGATCAGAACTAGGTAGGCTGTAAGGGTCACGTGTTGGTAGCTGTGGAATGTGTCTGCGTAGGAGGAGATGGGAGCGGTTAGGTTGTCGGGGAGGAAACGCAAATCATCAGGACCTCCAGGGGAGACTAGGCCAGGGGTGAGGGTGAAGACGTCAGACATGTGTGAGGAAGGGGAGGAGGAGGGAGAGGAGGGAGAAGAGTACAGAAGTGCAGGAAGGGGATCTGAGTTAATACTGGTATAATTTATCATGGTCCGATCCTGCCTGAGGGAAATGTATCGTAGTTGAGAAATTGAAGCGGTATTCAATTGTATGACATCAATTACCATCCGTTTGGTAATCGTGAAGAAAACATGAAAGATTGATGTATTGAAAATTATAAAACAAAGTAGTGACGAGAAAAGTTTCAAAGTTCGGCCTACAATGGGAACAAAAGCAATTATATACATTGCTTTTGTTCCCATTGTAGGCCGAACTTTTCTGGTCACTACTTTGTATACTAATCTAATCTAATATATTAATCTAATTAAGTTCTACATTACTGCAAAACTGAAACGGTTGCACGACTGCAATCAGTACAAACTTACAAAGATACAAAAGGAATGAAGATTTGCAAACTTGGCATAAACAGCCGGAATACTATACAAACGATCAATTTCATACTTTATTTATGGTAGGGAAGAGCCACGCAAACCTGACAGTGACGGTCTAGTCAACAGCGCGATATGAAATTATAAATTTTGTTTTCATCAGTAGACTCAAGTAGTTAAGTAAGTAACTCTTATCTACTGGCAATGGGAGGGGCCTTGGTGATCAAGAATGTGGCTGAACAATCACGAAAGGAAACTACATCTCGAACTAATTCCAAGTAATAAAGGTAAATGATTAAAGCTACGGTTAAATTCAATTATTAGATCGTATATATATACTTGGTAAGGGCGTTGAATATGCTGAATGTTCGTGTATCATTGTCAGGAAGATTCTGATGATTACACTTACAGAACATTAAATATTCTAAATTATGGTCCCTGGCGGAACAGTCATTGTCATAAACGTCTATTTATAATCATTAAGATTTGATTGCTATGCACTTATCATGAATAAGAATTCACTAACAAGAAGTGAACATTAAAATGACGTCACACTTTATGAAGTTCATATGATTGACTCATCGTAACAAATTTTAAAGAATAAGGAACTTAAAGAGTTAAAGAAAAATCTTGTAATTGCAAACGATTTTAGGGTTTGGCAATCTTGACACAGTGAGAATGTCGTATTGAATATTAGGGAGAATTTAAACGGTAGACTCCAGCCATTAAGGATATTGATAAAAATACGCAATATCATTTTGGAATTTGGTAGAAAACAGTTGACGCATTTTTGCCATATTGCCTTAAAATTATTTTAAATCATTATACAATTTCAATTTCTAAACTAGTGAGGGAATAATATGAGCGCTTAAAATTGTTACTTATCAAAGAAAGGGCCCAATACATCAGGTCGAACACGCCGGATGTTTACTGTGGAGTAAGGCCATAGACTTTGGATGGAGACTTAGACAGATGGACAGAACTTGATTTTAGATGGACAGAACTTGATTTTAGAAAAACATTTACGTATCAGCTTGACAAAGGCGGCAATTTTCAATCCAATTTGCAAAGTGCAAGGTAAAACAATAAATTTTAATTAACTGACGAAACATTTCATCAGATCAAACAGAGGAGTCGCCCGATTGTCACAAGCCGCTTCAAAATGATCCAACTGCCAAACTGCAATCGCAAGCTGAACCGACATCAAAAGGACTTTCAAAAATCCAGGCTTGTCGGACTTTCTTAAACTTTGCACGTGTGGACGGGAGATTGAGAAAACGCATTGTATGGCGTTGGCAGACAATTCCCTTAAATCCGCCTTAATTAAGCTAATAACCTTGGTATTTGAAACATTTCGGGAGCAGGAGTAGTGATGTCTGGAGCAAGTAAGTACGGAGTAACTCTTGTAAGACGTCAAGATGACCTCAACATGGAAGATAATAGTCCTGGAGAACGGTGATATCAGTAACATGATTGCGTCATTACCGGGATCAAATGAGACCAGTACTAACAATTTAATACCTATTAAGTATATAACCCAAACACTAGTGAAATATTAAATAAACCAGCAGTTTAAGCGAAACTGTTGGTAACTATTATGTTTCTTTGGTTGGCTTATGAGCGCCTATTCCCGATTCCTTCGTAAGGCCACTTTTAATTGGTGTTTGCGATTTGCTTCTAATTGGAATAACGCTCAGGTTACAGAAACCGCTAGATATCTAGTGAGCTAAATGTCAGGAGTTTACACAATGTCTCATGGAAAACTGTCGCAAGATAGTCTCTATATCGGGTGTGAACATGTGAGCCACTACTGTTTACCAAGATAAAATTTCACTTAGACAGTGATCTATGTAATATTCTATTTAGTCGTTAGTAGTGACTAGTGAATGTTCTAATGCTGCATTAGTCTGGCCCCTGTACGTTCACATCCTTACATCTTATATATAACATATATATTTTGCGTACATAGATGTATCTTAAACTGTCTCGTTGTGTGACTGATTGTTTTTTAATTTGATCTCCAGAGCCTCGCATCCTTTTTTTAAAGAGAGGCTGGGTCCCAGGATATGGCCAGGGACTCACAAGAGGGTAGCGCCAGGGGGTGCTTTGCCTGCCTCTGGGGTAAAGGGGGTTATGGGGGGAGGAAGGAGGAGGGGTGCCCCAGTGAAGGGAGTAGGGTGGGAGGTGGGGGACCAGAAGGGAAGAGCCGGGATAAGACCTCGCATCCTTATAGCAAGCTAGACTCCTAGATTTTCATACATTATTGTTAAATCAAATATTACTATGTCATTTGACGACTAAACTTTGTAATCCTTGTAATCCTTGTATCTTTACATGAGTAGTCATGACTGGCTCCACCTCCAGCTCGAACAACCATCCAAAATTCTACACCCACCGCGACCTCGCCTCGGACTACTACCAAACAATAATAGCAAAAGGTCGACCAAAGTGGTGCAAGTGGATCTGGTTATTGCTCACACTGAGTCTGCTAGGGACGACCAGCTATCTGATCTACAAGTTGATAAAGGAGTACTTAGAGTATAATTCGTTCAACAAGATATCAGTGAAGTGGGAGAAGAGTGTTACTCTCCCTGCCATAACGATCTGCAGTACCAACTCCATCAACTTCACTGAGTTTTCTGAGGATGTTGCAACTGAGAATGCGGTGGATAATCTGAAGAATATTTTGATGATTATTGGGCAGTATAAAGGGATAGGAGGGATCGAGAATGCTATTGATAAAACTCTGGTGTTGGATGTCAATAATGCCCTAAAAAATGCTGAAAATGAAACTGTATCGATATTTGATGACTACATGTTCGAACCGGAGTCCTTTTTGCTCGGTAGGTCAAGTAGACTTGAAATTGTCCCGCTGCTTCAGTGCTTCATTTCTTCATTTAGTTCTTTGTTCGATTGTTCGAAGTATGTTGTCCATTACAGACCATTTTGCGATTACAATACCACGATATTTAATGTACTTTTGATCAAACTCAATCCTCAGGTGATGGAGAAGATCACTTCCATGTCAAATTTGCCGGTGTATGGAAGAAATTAAACGTAACGAGCGTGCAGGACCCTAAAACTTTCGTAACGACCTCCGGTCCGGATGTCCAACCACATCACTTTGGGAAGTGTATCGTCCTCAACGATGATCAGTCCATGGTACAAGTGTTAGGAGGTCCTAGCGGAGGGTTGACAATCGATCTCAATGCTCAAGTAGATGATTATTTACCTACTACTAAAACGAAAGGTTTCATGGTTTATCTGAGAAACCCTAACGAGACATTGCTTATTGACGACGGTGGGATACTTGTTTCACCCGGAACGGAAACTTTCATAAGTCTCTCCAAAAGTAAGGTAACCAGACTTCCCCCTAAATACGGCAGTTGTCAAAACGTCACAAGTCCCTTCGCACCGACCGTGTCCAGATCAGTGAGAGAGTGTATTCAAGATCACAAACTACATCTAGCGGTCAAGAATTGCTCGTGTGTGCCCTGGTATCTACGTGACAAACTGATGAAGCTAAACAACACCAACTACACCAACTACTGGTACAACATGCTGAAGACAAGTGCTGGAGTCGCTGAAGAGGACGTGGACAACGAACAGATTTGTGGGTTTGCGACGCAGTCCATGTGCGATGTTCAAGTGTTGGAGGACTTGGTCGGGACCATAGAAGGAAACGGTACGGTGTGTCCTGAACCCTGCTCGTTTAACCAGTACGAATGGACAATCAACAAAGGAGACTTCCCTCCTACTGAGGACTATTGGAGTATGATGCTCAAAGATTCTGTTGTTTACGAAGACGAGGTTAAGGACAAAACTTTTTCTTTTGCTAAGGAGAACTATGTAAGAATTAACATTTTCTATCCAGACATAAAAATAACGGAGAAGACCCAAGAGAAGGCGTATGAGATTTTCAACTTCATAGCAGAGTTTGGAGGGACGGTGGACATGATGATAAGCTTCTCCTTCTTCACCGTATTCCAGGTAGTGGAACTTATCATTGTGTGGATGTGTCTTACTGGCTACAGGAAGTTACCAGGTTCGGAGTCAAACCATCGTTCAGACGGGCAACATGCGGTTGAAAAGACAGAAAAGAAATCTGATGATGAGGCTGGTTTTAGTTTAGGTAGAATATCCGGTGTATTTGCGTGATAGCCGATAGGCGAAGAATCATAGCTGATAGGACAGGAATCTTCCTCACAATTCAGGCGTTTGCGCTCCCGAAATTTAAATTGACAAACTCACGGAGTGAGATGTGTATCAACGTGATATGGAGTTTTGATACTTTCGACAACTACTATTAATTAAATTTAGTTCACGTGTTATGTCCTGATGACGGTGTTGCTAATACAGAGATATATAGATGAATTCGTATAATAACCCTATTTCTATCACTCGAGTCAAGAAGATAATAACAAAAACCACGTTAAACTCTGATATGGAGATGAATTGGTTCATCAAAATAAGACATTGAACTGAACAGTGTTAAACTTGGCATAATGGACACCCAGATAGGATGCTTTGATCTGATATTATTGATGTGGGCCCTTTATTCATTTTATCTTAAGTGCAGTCAGTTCATTTCTAATAAAACTTGGTGCGGAATAAATGAAGGATTCATTAAAAGACAAGTAGTTTGAGAGAGTGACGAGTGTAATGATAGCTTTCCCTAATGAATTACTTAAAACGATATGACGAAAAATGAATATTCTTACAAATCGTCAGATCAAACATATTGATTTAGATTTTTAAAAAGCAACTGATATCAGATATAAGAAGCTAGTCTTAGAATTAGTCTGAAGGGTAATTTTCATTGTTCATCTTAGTGAAAATTCGTCAACCTTGATGAGCTTTAATTGTAGGAAACCATGTGACTCATGAGAAAGCATATAATTTCTTGAAAAATTGACAACTATTTTTCTATCGTAATTCCTTAAGACAACGTGGATTAACGTCACAAAATGATTCTATATAACAATGAACTAGTTCTTCGGTGCATTTTCAGGTAGGTCAGGAGCTCAGCCTTCTCCCTCACATCTCCAGATGGCTTCTCTGAGTTTGTCCTTACCTCTGATTACAGGCTTCTTGACATGTGCACGGACTGAGAAACTGAATTACTTAATATACTCTCCATTCCTCTAAATTACAGCGCTGTTGAAACTTTAACGTCCTTATTATAAATACAGATCTATAGCGGTCTCATTCTATAATCTATAGTATTTATGTGAATTGTGAAATAGCTTTTTAGCATAGTCCCCTGCAACTAAAAGTGACTCTTTTTCTCATTTTGCTCAAAACCGTAACCGATTCTTACTGATTTTACCTCCATTATATAGTGATACATTTTATCAAATAGCTCAAGCATTGCAGGGTGAATTGTAACATCTTTTACAGCTCAGGATCAACTTAAATAATATATCATCCCTTTATGTATTGCTGTGTAAAACCTGACATATTTAAATAGTCTGATGACGCTGTATGTAACCTGACAACTATCAATTTAATTCCTTCAGTCATCTGGCATGCCTTGAAATAATTTTTCCCACTATTTTAATATGGTATAAATGTCAAATCATATGCTTTATTTACCATGTTTGATTTTGAAGTATAAAGAAATTTTAATTGAGTCTAAAAACTCAGTTATTTTCGACCGGGCGTGGCAAACTCTCACAGGTTAGTCCTTAACGATATACAATAGACTACTAGCTAATTCAAATTCATGATAGCTGCGAATTATCATCGATCTTAAGTGATTTGAACAGACAATAGGCACTAATTTGTGAACAATATGGAAAGAACGGATTTATTAAAACTAAATTTGCTGGATAATATAGTGCTCATTAAATATAACAATTACTAGCATCAGCAAGAAGCTCGTCCTCAGAGCGGTTACAGTTTACCTCTTATATATAAGCAGTAGCTTAACTCTTATTTGCACTACAGCTGAGCTCCAGATCAGAAAATGTAGCAGTGCATTCATTTGTTTTTACAGTCGCAGTGCAATGTTTCATTGACCAAATTTCTTGCACTAGAGTTCACAACTTGACATGGCAAGTATAATGGCTTGTACCTGCAGCTCATGTACAACTTCTTCTTTAATTCTTGAGTCAATCAAATCTGTTTAACTCTGAACAGTGTAGTGGCGACACGTTGTTCTTCGTTCTAGCTACTTAATACTTATGAAAACACCATATAATTTTGAAGGGAATTAAGCTCGAGATATTCCGGGGAGGAGTCAGAAATCGTATATTTCACGTAGTAGCTTTGCTTGATTATGATAACACAACTCTCATTGGTCAATTATTATCACATGGTACACAAAATTTGTTACCCTTCCCCGAAAAAAACCCTTTTTTCTATAAAGAGTAAGCGATTGACTCTTGAGAAGGTACGACCGGTCAATGCAGCAACGCCATCACGTAATCAAAACGATTTGTGACCCCTTTTAAAGACAAAATTTTGCACATATATATATCAAATCTCAGTGAGCAGTATGTACAGTTGATGAACTATGTCGCAAGAATCAGACCGACAAGATGTCTTCTACACCTACAAAGACCTCACCTCTGACTACTACCAGGCAATCATTGCCAAGGGACGTCCAAAATGGTGCAAGTTCATATGGCTTTTCCTCACTCTAGCTTTCCTGGGCACTACAGTTTATCTGGTTGCGACTTTGGTCAAAAATTATCTTCAGTTCAATGCATTTAATCAGGTATCGGTAAAATGGCAAAGCAGTTTGGCACTTCCTGCTATAACAATTTGCAGCACTAACTTTATCAACTACACCGATTTCCAGGAACAGATACCTGAAAATATGACCAAAGATCTAAAGGATTTTCTTACTGAATTAGCATACTACAATGGTTCACTTGGTGCTGAGAATATTGTGGATGCAGAAGATATCAAAATGTTCGACGCGGCACTTCAAAACAAATATGGCGAAGAAGTCAGCTTCTTTGAGGACTTTCAGTTTGAACCAGAATTCTTCATGCTAGGCGATGGTTACAACCACTACAGAGCCAAATTTGCAGAAAAGTGGATGAAACTAGATCTGGGATTTGAATCTATAGATGCAGAAGAAGATCTTGAAATAAATCTTGAAGAAGAAACCGAGGAACAACGAAGGAGAAGAGCGAAGAACATTGGACCGCACAAGTATGGCAGCTGCATAGTTCTGAACGACGACGAGTCGATGGTACAACGTTTAGGCGGCCCTCAGGGCGGCTTTACAATCGATCTAGATGCCAGAGTGTCAGACTACCTACCTACAACAAAAACGAAAGGCTTCATGGTATACTTGAGGAATCCCAACGAAACACTTCTTGTTGACCAGGGAGGAATACTGGTTTCCCCAGGAACCGAGACGTTCATAGCAGTCTCCAAATCTGAGGTCACCAGGCTGGAACCTAGGTTTGGGGACTGTAAAAATATAAGCAGCAAGTTTGTCCCATCTATCTCGGGGTCTGTCAGGGAATGTATTCAGGAAATGCAACTGAACATAACGGTTAACAAGTGTTTGTGTATTCCATGGTACTTAAGTGAGAAACTGGACCAGCTGAACTTGACAGCCTACAAAAATGAGTGGGAGTATAGTCTGGAGGAAGTCGAGGATGGTGGGCTAGGGCACACATGTGGGTTTGCAACTCAAAGTCTCTGCGACATCCTTGTTATCGAGGAACTGGTGAAAAAGACAGGGAATAATGCGGCGAATTGCCCGGAACCTTGTTACTTTGAAGAGTATGATTGGAATGTGAATGTGGGCGATTTCCCGCCAACAGAGGCGTACTATAAGTTGATGCTAAAGGACAGGGTACTTATAGATGACGAGACACAGGACAACTACCACTATGCCAAAGAGAACTTTGTGCGAATTCACATATACTACGAAGACTTAAAAGTAACACAAAAGCAACAGAAGAAAGCATACGAGATTTTCAACTTCATAGCAGAATTGGGCGGTACAGTGGATATGATGATAGGATTCTCCTTCTTTACCTTGTTTCAAACCGTTGAAATATTCATTGTTTGGTTCTGTTGTAGAAGTTGCGGCAGAAGACGGCCTATTTCAAGCAGAATTGACGGTCAAGCTATGGAGAACCAAGCAAGAAAAGATGACGGATTGTAAATAAACGATCAGGACCTGATTGAGCGTCTTATGTTACGTTCTTAGCGGATTTTGCTTACAAAAAATGGTCCGATATATTGAGGACACTCGTGGTAAGTTTGCTGTTAAAACTCTTTGCGACAACCTTGTCTTCGAGGAACTGATTTATAAGACAAGAAATGGTGCGTCAAATTGTCCAAAAATATTGTTACTTTGAAGAGTTAAATTGGTATGTACTAATGTAAATGTGACTTTCCGTAAACTGAGGAGCATTACAAGGTTATATACAGGACTCTGGACTATTATTATAGATGATGAGACATAGAGAAACTACGACTATGAAAAAGAGAAATTTGTGCGAATTAACATTTATACGCAGTAACAAAGAAGAAACAGATTATGGTATACGAAATTTTTAACTTCCCCAAAGAGTAAGGATGTACGCTGTTTGTTTGGTTGTTGTGAAGACTTATATGATAAACATAATTAAAGGGTTTGACACAAAACTTACATTTCATTGTTGCTCAAAATAATCCTTTGATTTAATAACCGTGTTCAGAGCATAAAACATTGAACAGTCGAGTTGAATGTTCATTTACAAAATTAAAAAAGTCCACTGAATGGACAGAAAATTGATGCAGAGTTTCTGCGTTTTTATTGATGCTTTGACTTGAAGGATCATGTAGGTCAACTCAAAGATTTCTGGATCCGTTTTTGTTATTTTTTGTTTGTGGATGTAAGAATCAAACAAGCCGTTCGAATAGAATGAAAATTAAGCAACCGCGGAAAGTCAAACAAACAAAACTATGATATTAAACAAGCATTATATAAACTAGTAATAACAGAAAGCATACAACAATAAATTACGACACAGCGTCACAACACAAAACCTGGGAATAAACTACAGATTGTCCCGATGCGGACGAAGTAATAGAAACGATAATCGGATTAACGTCAAGCTGCCAGTCTGCTGTCACAGTGTCACTGGTAGGAGACAGTGGACTCGATCGTCCTCTTTTTAGCTTATGTTTGACCCTGCCACTTCAGGAAACGTAGAGCAAAGACTACTTAAGTCTTATACCTAGTAGTCTGAGTTATAATCTTTAGAACAATAATCTTTAAAACAATAAATTCATGTTCCTTACCATTTGTCACAAAGAAAGCGACACGAAAATCATGACATCATGACATTGAAAGCTAAGATAGTTTAGAACTTAGAAGCCTTCAGCTTTAACGGGGCAAAGGAGTGGCGGAGTGCTCTTATTTTTCGCTTTTGGGCACACCAAAAAAACTGACTGCCCCATTATTTTATGATCTTCCCAATTGCCGGAAGTCTATTCTTTTGAAATCTTTTCTATTGCCCCTGATAAATGTCCTCGTGCAATGGTAATCACGGGAGTATTCCTTTATATGGTTTATAAAAGTCATGTGGGTGTATTGAGACTATCAAGTTACCTCTGGTAAAGTTAGATCTTATTGTGTTAACACTTTGAACTGCCCTAATTAAACTTGTGGTATGCTAAAGTAGATAACTAGAGGTTAACTTCCTACCTGTATCTATCCATTAACGTGTTCACGATCAAATCAAACAGCGGAATACAGAACGCCGATTGATGAACATGAACATCTTCGGTCAAATCTATCGAATTCGCATAGCAAATAAATTTGGTGTGATTGTAGTATTGAGATAGCTAAAAAAGGTGATTCTCTTAAATGTGTAGGCATAACCAATAACCATTATGTGCTTAAACCTAGAGCCCTATTACACATGAGCGTGTGTGTAAGTTGTTTTACTGTAAGCCCAAGCAGGAAGTCACTACTATTCCTAAGCTCCTTCCACCATTACACCATAAGCACAATTTTGTACACAATCCTTTGTTTGGAAGCGGTAGCTTCATTTATTGTTACACCACAGCTGAGCTCCAAAGCCAAGAATGTAACAGTGCATACATTTGTTTTTACAGCCGCAATGTTTTATTTGCCATGAAGCTTCTTTCAATAGTTCACAACTTGTCATAGCGATCATGGCTGGTGCATAATATACCAGCCTGTATAGAATCGTTCGTCTATTTCTTGAGTCAAAAAACCATTAATTTTTTTAAGGAAATAGCATAAGAAAATTAAGCACTGGGAGCTTTCTGCATAGTAACGCCAAAAACCTCCAGGTTGCGCGCCTTACTGAAACTCCTCAGGACTCCACTATGTACATTTCATGAATTATGTTGAAGAAATCAGACCGTCACAATGGCTTTTACACTCACAAAGACCTTACCTCTGACTACTACCAGGCAATCATTGCCAAGGGACGTCCAAAATGGTGCAAGTTCATCTGGTTTATCATTACCTTAGGTTTCTTGGGTACTACAGTTTATCTAGTCGCCACTTTGGTCAAAAGCTATCTTGAGTTTAACTCATTTAATCAAGTATCGGTAAAATGGCAAAGCAGCTTGACTCTTCCTGCTGTGACAATTTGCAGCACTAACCCTATCAACTTCACCGATTTCCAGGAACAGATTCCCGAAGATATGACCAAAGAACTAAAGGATTTTCTTACTGAATTAGCATACTACAATGGTTCACTCGGTGTGGAGAATATAGTGGATGCAGAGGATATCAAGATGTTTAATGAGATATTGAAAGACAAAAATGGCGAGAACGTAAGCTTCTTTGAAGACTTTCAGTTTGAACCAGCATTTTTCGTGCTGGGCGATGGTGAGCACCACTACAGAGCCAAATTTGCGGGAAAATGGATTGGACTAGATCTTGGATTTGAAGAAGAATCAGAGCCAGGCAGAAGAGCGAAGAACATTGGACCACACAAGTACGGCAGCTGCATAGTTCTGAACGACGATAAGTCACTGGTACAAAGTTTAGGCGGCCCTCAGGGCGGCTTTACAATCGATCTGGATGCCAAAGTGACAAATTACCTACCTTCAACAAAAACGAAAGGCTTCATGGTATACTTGAGGAATCCCAACGAAACACTTCTTGTTGACCAGGGAGGAATACTGGTTTCCCCAGGAACCGAGACGTTCATAGCAGTCTCCAAATCTGAGGTCACCAGGCTGGAACCTAGGTTTGGGGACTGTAAAAATATCAGCAGCAAGTTTGTCCCATCTATGTCAAGGTCTGTCAGGGAATGTATTCAGGAAATGAAACTTAACATTACAGTAGATAAGTGTTTATGTGTCCCATGGTACTTAAACGAGAAACTGGACCAACTCAACCTGGCAGCATACAAAAAAGAGTGGGAAGATATTCTGGAGGAAGTCGATGATGATGGGTCAGGGCACACATGTGGGTTCGCTACTCAAACTCTCTGCGACATCATTGTTGTCGAGGAACTGGTGAAGAAGAAAGAGAATAATGTGGCGAATTGCCCGGAACCTTGTTACTTTGAAGAGTACGATTGGAATGTGAATGTGGGCGTATTCCCCCCAACAGAAGCGTACTACGAGTTGATGTTAAAGGACAGGGTCGCTTTAGATGATGAGGCACATAGAAACTACAATTACGCCAAAGAAAATTTTGTGCGAATAAACATTTATTACCCAGACTTAAAAGTAACACAAAAGAAACAGGAGAAAGCATACGAAATTTTCAACTTTATAGCAGAGTTAGGCGGTACGGTGGATATGATGATAGGATTCTCCTTCTTTACCTTATTTCAAACCGTTGAAATATTCATTGTTTGGATCTGTTGTAGAAGTTGCGGCAGAAGACTGTCTATTTCCAGCAGAATTGACGGTCAAGCTATGGAGAACCAAGCAAGAAAAGATGACCTGGATAGCGTTAGTCGAGCATAAATAGAGGATGTCGAACTGTCTTACGAGCTGCATTGAATTCGGTTTTTACTTTTAATTAAAAAGTGATGCAATATTTTGTCCATGAACGTACCCGGTAACGAATTTAGGTTAATTGATCATACGAACGATCCGACGTTTAAAATTTATATTGTAATATCCACCAGCTTTGATTGGTTGTTGTAAAGACCTCCATTTAATTGAGTTCAATGGTCTGAAACAAACTTTACATTTTACTGTTGCTTTAAAAAGTCCATTAATTTTAAATCCGTCGAGGTAACCTATATTCAAAATTAAAAATCCGTCGAGTTTATTATCAAAATTTACAACAACGCACTGTCATTTCAGATTTAAACAGACACAATTTTAGGTTCAGAAGCTTACACCTACACAACTCAAACACACCATCGCGAAGATTACCGTCCACAAAGGAGCCTTATAAGAAGTTGGCTGATTGCAACGTCAAAGAACCGGTTATGCTATAAAATTAAAATGCATAACGGCGATAAACCCGACGTTATCCCATAGCGTTAAAATGCTCCGATTTGACAAAGACAAGTGTGCGTTAACATCAAATCATATTTGGCTATGAAGTGGCATTACAGAAGTTAATATATACTTATATAGTTATGGCATGGTAGATGGTTGTCACGAGCACCTTTAGATAATGGAGTCTCTTAATAAATTAAGGTTTGTTTAGCAAAGGAAGCGTAAGCGAAACCTAGACACGGTTCACCACTGCAAAAAAGTTTTATGGCGATAGGATTCCTACTTAAATTAAAAATTATTCTAACCGAAATTTTTCTGGAGAACGAAATTCAAATTCTTTGCGAAACTAAATTTTTGTCGGTTGAAACTATCACTTTCTTCTAGAATTTAAAATATTTTGTGGTTCAGAACTCATTTTTCCGTCTAGAAAAGTAGAAACTGGTGCGATTTTATGTTAGAAACTGGTGTTTCGGTTAGAAAATTATGTTTGGGTTAGATACTGATGATCCAGTTAGAAATAAATGTTTCGGTGAAGAAATGGATGGCCGCAGAAAAATCACCACTAACCCAAAAATACTACTGCCGAAATTTTTGAAATCGTCCTAACAGCAAATAAATCTTTTTTGCAGCTATGACACAGAAGCCGAATCTGATGTCTCTCCATTTGAGATACGTTTAGATGAAGTGGTCTTAATTTGACAGCTGAAAGACATAAGCCTTTTACAATCCTAATTTAACATCAGGTATTGAGGAGCTATGTAGATGCTTCATACTAGCAGGTTGTAGGTCGAGATACACATTTTACAAACAAGAAATTAAGGCACTCTCAGTTGAACATCGTGATTTATAATTTAGATGTAACGCGAAATTCTCGGTCGGTATTGATGATTGTCCGGTTATCAAAATCAAATAGGATTGATTGCTGCTGACGTGGCAGGCAAGCGAAGTAATTAAACGTTTAAGGAGCTTTATAAATTATATCGGACCCGATAAATATAAAATGGTCCCGAGATTGCAATGGAATATTGTCCGATGTACGGTCATATTATTACAACATAACAATTTAAAATCTAGTCAAAATTAAATTAAGAAAAATAGCACATAACAGCCTTAAACCATGGCTCTAATGTCACAAATTGTACTGAGAATATTTATCAGACACACTGTAATAGAGCATGTCATTATATAGCACTTGTCAGATCAACAAATCAGTAGCACGCAGTTGATTGTACTATCACAGTAGTTGATTTATACAAGTATCATGATATTGTACCTTTTGCAAACCATCAAATTGACAATATCATTTTCAGTACTGAAAGTGGAACGAAGGGATAAATATATAAAATAGCATTAAAAACCTTCAAGAAAATTCGCCGAGCACCTTGATTTATTTATGATCTGAGTATCACTCCCGCAGACAATTGATGCAAAAACCACACCACCACAACTGTTATTGTAACTAAAACCGGCGTCTCCAATACTAAGTCACTTAAACTACGCAATCTGGACCATAAAGCTGGACAGTGTGAAATTGATAGCACCCGACCACGAGCGTGACACCGGATAATCTTGGACACGAAACCGGGTAGTGAAGGTTACGTCAGGTTACTAATCTAAATTCTAGAAGTATCGATCAGTTGCTGTCAATATGGCTCTGGACATTATCAAATAACTTGCTGGCTAGTGGAACTACTAAAGTAATAACCTCGAAACTAGTACAATCGCACTTATATAATAGGAGAGTAGGAGGGGCTCAGTTGGTTACCGGTGTGAACACTTATTGAACAGCCCCAGTAAAAATGGATGCAGCGGGATTGCAACATAGGAATATTTAACTGTCGTCATGGCAACATGGTGAATATTTTGTATGGTTCGGGCCAAAAATTAAAACTTCTGCAACTTTAGGTATGCTGAAGTAAGTAAGCGGAAATAAATTTCCTTCATACAGAGTGAGGAAATCAAGAGAGAAGATTAGAGGGCGAATAGAGGCGTTACGACTAACCATAAGCCTAATGAAAGTCGATCAAGGCTATCACAGTATCACGTGATGTAAAAATAGTTTAATCTATCCGGATCCTTCATCATAACTAAAGTTCCCTAATAATGTAAAATATATAGTACTCAGTTAGTGAGACGTATGTTCCGTCAGGTGTTAAGATTATATAGGATATGAAATAGCGGAGAACTTTATAAGCTTGTTATGATTGTGCTAATCAGAACCCTAATGATGCACGGTAGAGGTTAGGGTTGAATATTGGACCAGATGTTCAAGTTTTAGCGTCGTTATTATCCGAAAATAGTTGACAAAGGTTCCTTAGATGACGATGAGATAAATCTCGGTCCGAATGATGACAAAGAATAAAAAATTTTAAAACATTTAAAAATTAAATGAGTGCCCATGAACAATCTGGAAATTTAGATAGTATCAACACTCCTTAGACCTTAAACTTCGACACTTCCAGTTAACAGCCGTATGATTGTTGAAGATCGACTGGGTTTATTTCCTGGGTGGCAGCAGAAATATCTCAGTTTCGTCAATGTGAAACATTACAGCAGCCGCGGTGGCGCAATATTCCTTCCAGCCAAATATGGCGATGGTTGGGAGAATCAACCTGGCAAAACGGTTTAATTATCATCAGAGTTTAACATGGTATTAGATTACAATTTGTGATAACTAATCGAGTGACCTCCTTATCTCGACCGATTCTTCAATTTGAATCCTTCACCGAGCAAAGTTTGACGTTGATGTCGAATCTCTTTGTAATACTGTTTCCCTATTAGTTGGCGTAGAAATTGACTTGAAAAAAAACCACATTGGCTAAAAAACGTGAAGGAAGAACTCTATAACGATGAGATCACACAATCTGTTTCTGCAAATACTTTTATCTGTGTTCGTGCTCAAAACCCAAACCAAGGAAGTGGAAGCTTACATCGACGGTAGAAAAATTACGACCTCGAACCATCTGCACAGAGCTCTAGGATGGTACGGAGTTGATCTACTTAACCTGGGATTTCATCAAACTCACAGAAACGTCATGCCACAAACAATCAGGATTAGAGCTAGAGACATCAGGAACAGTAGACATCTTCAAAACAGCGCTGTAGGGTATCTCCTGAATTTTGGTTATTTGGAGATGGTCATGGAGAAGTCGGAAATAGAATTGTTGGACCTGGACTATTTTATCGACCAGGATGTTCTTAACAATGCTCTGCGTGAGGTATGAATATATTATGGAACGAAGGTTTCTTTGTTTTCTTAATTTGAAGATTTTACTTAACGAAACAACGAAAACAAAAGATTGGTTACAAAGTATATGAAGTCCTGGCTAATTGAACACATATTTTTCCAGGTACAACAGTTTCACGGACTTAGAGTAACCGGGAGACCGACAGTAGAGACACAGACTCTAATGATGAGAAGTAGGTGCGGAGAGAAAGATGTCGGACATGAAACTCCAAACATGGTGGAGAACCCAGGTACTTACAGAAGTCAGGGTGAGAGTGTGAACAGTATCAAGTACTGGCTCGATCCGGAAAAGTATACCGCAGATCTGCCAAGAGAAGTGGTGAGGCGGGAGGTTGAAAAGTCTCTAATTCTCTGGTCAAGAGCAGCAGGTATATCTTTTGTCGAGGTGAGAGACGAGGAAGATGCGCATGTCAAGATTAGGTTTGAGACTCGGGATCACAGAGATGGAAACCAGTCATACGGTCCAGGAGGATCATATTTACATATCTCGGGTAGATCGCTACACTTTGATGATGAGGAGAGGTTCACTGCAGACACTTCTTATGGAATCAACCTACAGTACGCCATTTCACACGGAATAGGTCATGTCCTAGGGATAAAACACCTCACAGCTAGCTCCAAGAACGCCCTCATGTACCCAATCTACCGAGGTTATGATGGGGTTGTGGAGCTGGAGGAGGTTGACAAAGCAGCTGCTGTAAGAGCTGTAGGAGCAGGCGAGGGGAGTGTCCAGCCTATTGTTGAGGAGGATGTTGGACCTTCAGTGACCCCGACATCAGAGTCCACAACGACAGTCATACAAGACACACCTCCAGAGTGCATTGAGAAGATAGATGCTGCGTTTCACTGGCCAGGTGATCAGGAGGCTATCTTCATTTTTGTGGGGTCTTGGTTTTACAGACTGGCGAGAAAAAGTCCGGAGTTAGGGAACAGCCTTCCTGTTTTAGATAACACAGAACCTGCCGGGCGGATTGGAATTGATGGATTTAATGGACTTCCAAGAAAGATTGACGCAGCGGTGATGTCGTTAGAAAATCCTAATGACCTGTATGTCTTTAAAATGTCCACATTTTATCTGTATGACATGATTCTGAACAGAGTGGTAGACAAAGGGCCGTTATCTAAACTATGGCCAGACGAAACACCGAACAAAATAGACGGGGCTGTGAAGATAGATACTCAAACCCTGGGGTTCCTTGTAGAGGACAGGCTGTACGAGTATCAGTCCAACACGAGAGAGTGGAAAGTCGGGTGTGATGGGTCTAACTACTTCAGGAAGTTTAGGGGACTGGATGCTCTGACTGTCGGCTTTATAGACACGTGGACTTGGATATTTCAAGGAGCGGTGAGTCAAAGGAAATTAAGATTAATTGAAACTACCCAAACACAAACAGCCATACATACATTTCCTTAGAGTATCTGTCGAATGGATAATTCTAAAAATGTGTGACGAATCAAGTTACATAACAACAAGCGAACCGCTGATTATTGATTAAACATATTGCAACTAATAAGCTGAGTAGAGGAACTACGTTTCAGTGGTATTCGGTGGCAAGAAACCGAAACGGCTGGGAGTCGTACAACTTTCTGTTGCGTTCTATCAAAGCGGATATTAAATTGCCAATTTGCCCGCGGGTTGGTAATTTTTAAGTTACACACATGATTGATCATTGGCCTCGCTAAATGCATAAGTACTTTCTTTAAAATTATACTTTGCTCGGACAGCACTATGTGAAAAGAAGAACTTTTAAATTGGTCAAATTGATCTTACACTTATCTTTCAGTCACACTAAGTTAATTTCAGCAATTAGACAAACTTCCAAGAGGAAAAAGAAGAAAATGTGTGGAAGAACTAACGAAGATGAAACAATTTTCTGGTAGCTACGAACCGAGTACAGATTGTAGAGACTTTCTAGTGGATATTTATGATGTAGAGGTTGCATTTGATATGGCTGATTTTCAATAAAGCACTAATTTCATCAAATCACATTATCCAGGATAACACGTGACCTTCGTGAAATTCTATGATAGTTAGACAGACCTAGAATATTATAACATATAAAGATATTAAAAACCGTGATTAAAAATATGACGCTTGCAGCTTTGAAGTCCACAAACTCATATTTCTTTTCATGGTAAAATGTTTAAAAGAGCACGACGAAGAACTACCATGAGGTGCAGATGTTTAGGGGTAGATTATAGAATCACTGCATTTACACTTCCCACAAAACACACTTCAATATAGGTCTAAACTCTAAACTCTAAACTGAACCTGCAAGCATCACTAGATTAATTAAACCACGATGATATCGATTTCATTAAAATAATTCTCACAAGTAGTATAGTGAAGCTAGGTACTGGGCACTGGCCAGTAGGCACATACTTCAGCTTACTATTGGTGGGTTAACTGTGACTAACTACAATTATGACAACATGAAGTTGGTTGGTTGAAAATTAATGAGCATAATGTTATCAGAGTAATATCATACAGTCATGACTCATGTTTAGTGTTGCTTACGTGAACAGGATGGACAGTGTCTCAATCATGACACATGTTTAGTCTGGGTATGGTGAAAAAGAGGGGTGATTGCGTTATTGCTGCTTTCTTCAAATGTCATGTTTTATTGCGTGACCTAATGTCTATTTTTTGATGAATTAAGCTCTGAGGGAACATAAAATATGACAATACAAACGGTAAGATTAATCTAACCGTTTGTATTGCAAGCCAAAGATTATATTTATATTGAGTAATACAATGAATAATCAAAAACCAAAACCAACATGGACCAATCAAAGATATCAAAATATCATATATTTGTTTTTAATTCTTCACTGAGATATTGCTAAGACACGAACAACGTAGAAAGAATTGTTTTAAGTTTGTCACGCACTGACCAGATACTGGAGATTCTCCCTTGGGCTATTTAACGTTTGTTATACAGTTTGATACATATAACTTTTCACTGAATTCTTACCAAATTATTTCAAGGCATTAAAAACTGCAAAAGATTGAATAAGCAAGAGGTTCGACTGCATCTTAATTCAGTGGAAGAGAGCCCAACTTTTCTGTCCGTGGCACACTACAAATATGTTAGGCACTGTTTGACGGTCACAGCTTACAAGGGCAATATTCAGCTAAATTTGCATTGCAATTTTTTTATTTAACACTTATTTTACTTCTGTGAATCCAACAACCAGGAGCCGAAGGTTGAAGAAGCTTAAGGCCAGCGTCTACCATACTGTATTTGCCCGTGGCTTCGCTACTACAAGCGTAGCTACTCATTTAACCCTCAATATTGGTTTTCCGTTCATTTGGCGACCGGGGGCTGCATAGATCCAATGCCGTAGCAGAGCGTCTAAGACGCTCGCCTCATAGCCGGGCAGCACAGAGATTCGAGCCCGGGATTTCCCGAATGGAAGTCAGACTCTCTAATCTCTGCGCCACTCAGAAAAATCAGTTTTGCAGTACAAAGCGCTTTCCGGCTAAATGGCTACATCATGGTGGAATTCTTAAACACTGCTTGTCGAATTTTCTCGAGTAATCTGTTGAATATGAAAACTATTCTTCTTACCTACGACCAATATAATTTCCTCTCTTAAGTCTAAGAAAGTAGGAGAACGTAGGAAAAAGGTGAAGATTGTCGTTGACATCATGAAATATTAAAAAGCTTCGACATTAGGCTTCATAAAAGGGGGTTTAATGGCACTTGAACTAGACGATCTCTGACCAACTTCACCAACGCACCAAGAGGACCTATTATAATTATTAAAATTAGGTCATTGAGTCAAATGAATAAATCATGTTAATCAGAAACGGTCATCCGTCAGCAGTTGGTGTTAAGGCGTGTGGATACTGGATTATAGACCTATTTATAATCCCTCCCGAAACATGTTAAGTTGAACTGTGTACTGTGTACGGTAGTGTATACTGTACTTTGTAGTGCGTACTGTGTTATTAACAGTACAAAATTCTAAGACTCTAGGCAACACAACTTTAACGTTTCTCCACAAAGTGTTCACCTTGATCTCCTGACTAAACAAAGAGAGCAGTGTTACATTAAACCATTGTTTTAGTTTAAACTACTGAGTACCACGGTGACTTGCTTAAAGTGACATGGGAGCATTCTGGAGACAGGGAGTCGCACATCAAGTGGCAATACCTTCCTAGTCACGTAAACTTAGCTCGGAATACCGGCACTGTACCCCCCTAGTCCCTCCTGCCCCCTCCCCCAGTTACTAGTTTGTGATACTACTGTTTCTAGTTCACAGTTAGTTTTACAGTTACTAGTTTGTTACTTGTAACTGTTTTCCAGTTTCTAGTTTTACAGTTACTAGTTTTTGTAGAACCACAAAAACTCGAATCTTTACTGTTTAACCAGTTACAGCACGTGCAATCATTGTCGCACATGTGACTGTAGATGCTGCACGTGCGCAGCACTCTTACTCAATGTTCTGTTGTAAGTGAGCTTGAAGCATCTCTTATCGTTGTGTCATGACCTGGAATAATAAGGCGAACATCTGGAGCACGATTACTATCGTGTCTATTAATATAGTAGGGGTTACATAGACTTTAAGAGGGGTTTTGTGGTAGGTGAGCATGATGTCATTGTGGTTGAGGAAAATTATGGGAAAGTGATGAGTAGGAGATGAGGGGTAGTCGGTTAGGGTACATTGGAACAGGTTGGCAGATTTGATAGTGATCCTAAATAACTTTAATGTTTACTACAAATAAACTTTAAATAGAAAGTACAGAAATAAAAATCAAAGAAAATCAAAAATGTTGGTTTTATTGACCAGCACACTTTTAAGAGCCTTAGGCCCCACATGGACTATCGGCACATTTGACAAAAATGATAAGCAGATAATTAAAACATCTCAGAGGTGACGTATGGGGTCACTTATGCTGTATGATATGATGGATAATCGGCTATGGGTCACCACCAAACCTACAGCAATTATAGAATTGTTATTTTGTTTATCTGTTTTCGTTTGGATGTATTAATAGCTTGTTGATAAAGATAAGCTCTACTTAGTCCAATAGTCCAAATTGCGTGCCTTACCTTTATAAAAATAAGCCAACATACAGAGGCAGCTCATAAGCGCCAGTTTTAGGATCTCAGGATATCAAAGCAATCGCTTTCCCCATTACCGAGTTGGTTTCCTGGCACTGGTAGAGAGTAGAGATTGTTCGGTTGAGAACAATGCCAGAGTACAAATTAAATAATCAGGATACGCAGAACAATGAGGATTACATGAGTGCGGACCAAGGAGTGTCGACACACTCGGTTTTGCTGTCAGATATTCCAGCTCAACCACCTCATGAATCCATAGTACGACAGCACATTTGTCATATTTGGTTCGGTTCGTCATTTTCCAATGTCCTGCCATTTCCAGTGCCTTGCCATATCCCGTGCCTCGTCATTTGGGTTTTTACAAAGAAAGCAGTAACAAATCTCGTCCCACTGGAATTCATCTTCACGATAAGATTTCTTTCCAGGTTTCAATTTCGACCCGAATTTGCGTAAAAATGACACATAAAATAGATATTTTATATTGAGTTAGAGTATTTTAATTCGAAAGTAAAATTCGCATGTTATATTTCATTCGAAACTGACAGTCTTTATCTA
Organism: Mnemiopsis leidyi; assembly: GCA_000226015.1. Lineage (NCBI taxonomy): Eukaryota > Metazoa > Ctenophora > Tentaculata > Lobata > Bolinopsidae > Mnemiopsis > Mnemiopsis leidyi. The sequence continues at coordinate 25,387 of JH156175.1, forward strand.
GAAGGCCTTAACGATGATTTTCAACCGAGCAAGTTCTGTGAAATGGAAACTGATTATTTTCTTGGTGCAACTACAAAAGACGAATACTCGGAAAACTGGTAAGACTCAAGACTATGATACTAGGATATCCTCTATTTTCCCTCCTTTAATTTTTCTGAGCTGCAACCAACCCAACAAAGAGGAGACTTCTATAAGGCACCAAGGTTGCCGAGGCACGAAGGATATTCTTTCACTGTCAGCGGGCAGACATGTTTTAAAACTAAATCTCCACAGTGCCAGATGCAGTTTCCAGGGAAATAATACCGACTAGATTCACGCAGCAGTTCACTTTCGATGAAAACGAGGCTACGTATGCAGCAAAGTTCTGTTGCGATAAGGATCTTTCAACTCACGCCGCTAGTCGCAATAATGAAGGGGGCGAAATTTGGCTGAAGTTGGAGTTTGACAAAGCTTATTTCGTGTTCGAAGTTGTGGTTTATATGAGATTTTACAACGATTGGTTTGATCCAACTCATTATTGCATGCTTAGTGGACAAGAAAGGTAAGAGACTCAATCTCATGCAAGATAGAGGTACTTTTTGAATAGTTCGGTTTTTGTATTATTTTAGGATTTGAGGAGCTAAAATGAAATATAATGTATTGCTACTTAAGTCTAAATAAAATGTTGCACAGTATAGGAGAGCTGTTAATAGTTAAACATCAAATTGTTTAAATTGTTCAAATCCTAAAACTGCATCCTAAATCATCACTAGAACGCAATCAAGCAGCGGAACAAAACGATCTTCACTCCTTGCAGGATCAAATCTTGTGTTGATGATGAAACAGGTGTGCAACTGTCAGTCTACCAGGGTTCTCTTAAACACGAATGTGGGACGCTCCAACTGTCTTACGGGCTAGAACAGTCAGATCAGATCTACCAAATTAGGTGTGGAGCAAAAGGAGATATGATCAAGTTCAGCAAAACTTCAGGAAATTTGGTGATATACGAAGTTGTCTTAGCGGGTACAGGTAAGGATATGAGAGTGAGAGCTGTCAAAAAAACCCGATGTCCTGCGAAGGCGCGCTGTATTTTGATCGCAGACTGGACAAAATAAAGTTCGATTATCGCAATGGGCGATCATAATAAATAGATTTTGAGAAAAAAGGTCCTTAACTCAGATATATTGAACCATGGGGATTCCGTCAGTATGCATGACACTATACTACTATTAAGAATATACTATTATTAAGATTAAAACTGACGGACGCCCTAAAACTAGAACTAAAATGTAATGATTATTATTTGATTGTTACTTTTCTCTGTATGACTAAGAAATGCGATCTTTTAGGAAACTTTTTTACTCGAAATAATTATTTCCGTTAATCTTGTGTTATCTCAAACTTTTTGAGTGACGTAGAGTTTTATCGATATATACGTAACATTTACGTGTACATTTTCAGAATGATTATGAACGTGTCTGTTCGAAATTATTTCGAGTAAAAAAGTTTCCTAAAAGATCGCATTTCTTAGTCATACAGAGAAAAGTAACAATCAAATCAGAACTGCTATGAGACTAAATAACTATCCGCTGCTACTACAAATGATTATTATATTCTGAGAAAAACGGTCGGTTTTTGGTGAGTGTCTGTAACCATGTGTTCGGACATGTTTACAATTGAGCGGCCAATAAAAGAATTAATAAAAAAATTACTATCTAGTCTAAGTTTGGCCGTCAAGGAGTCGACAAAACATTTTGTTTCTGATAGGTAGTTTAAAACATCGCAGAAAAGATACGAGACCGTATAGTCTGCGAAACAAAGTCCAGATCTAATTCCAAGGTGGCAAGGTGCAACTTTAAAATAAAGTCGTAAGAAACGTAATGTCGTAAGATTAAACAGATAGAATCAGATGTTCACTTATTGAGAGGATCTTCATTCAAGAACTTTTTTTGCATTTGCTTTGGGCGACATGTTAATTCATGGTTCGGCCGTTGCTCTTTTTTTGTCTATCTGTTTGTTATTTCACTTACCGTCCTGTTTAAGGAAAGTAGAGAGAATTCCCAGAATTTCGGGGAACTTAGGAGCGAGAGTGGGACCGGAACTTTCAATCAGGACTCCTAGACCAAAGACAGAGTTACTAATAACCTCATCACTATTGTCCTTGATACCTGTTGAGAGAAGTTGTTTTCAGACTCGTATTAAGGTGAGGTGGTACAGTTAGAGTAGCAAGGTCATGTGCTGCCAAGTAATAAAACGGGGAAGGGACAGTTTGATAATATGGTAAAACTTTGTATTTAATCTACAGCATAAGGATTTTTTTTAAAAGAGACTTAGTCTGCAAGGTAGGTCCACAGCATGGAGATTGTAATAATAATTAGAAAGTTCTCCATAGCAAACATAAAATCTAAAAAGAAATAGGTAAATAAGCTGACCTCTCATAAAAACGGTGTACATGCTCTCAGTAAAAGGTATTATAGATTCCTTCATCGCTTGACAAATCTCTGCAAGAGTTCCTGCCGCTAGACTCCTCTCACTTCGCTTTCGTCCTGCAGGTGGAAAATGATTAATAGCAACCTTCCAGCACCACTAATACCATTGCTGGAAATAAATTAATTTATTCCAAACTTTTCCCTCCATTGGCTAATACTATTTCTAAAATCTTTGCTTTCCGCAAGGAAACATGTTAACTTATTCCAAACTTTTCTCTCCCTGGCCTTATAACATTGCTGGAATCTTTATTTGCAATAAGGAAATATCTGATCTAATTCCCAACTTTTCCCTTCCTGGCCTGAAAATTAAATTTGAGATCACAGGAAATACCTACAAAGTTCCGTTTTCGCAAACATAATTCGACTATTTTCGATAATGTAACAGACAACGCCCGACGGAATTATCATCTACAACTATTAATATTCAGAAATCATTTCTCAGTGTTTAATCGAAGACTTTTACTACAACATTCTGCACGGACACCAATATTGTTTATTTTTGCTAACTATACCCGCCATTTTCGCTGGCTACCCACTTTTTCCGCTAGCCACTCTCTATGTTATAAGACAGGCCTTTCCGCCGAATCCCGCCATTTCATTGCCGTCCGCTATTTTCCACCAGCTTCCTGCCAGATTAAGCATAACTAAATCCGGCCATACGAAGTACAGACATGTGGACATAACTTTTGTACAAACTATCACTACATGCAGTTTACATGCGTTTACAATTCATATCATCCGTTACGTCATCCTAATCACTTTACCTGGGAGCAGCCCCTCAAGCTCGTTTACGTGGTTAAGAACGTCTTGTGGAGTGGTGTTTTCTTTTGTGACCGCAAACGGTGAACAGCGGACACCGCCATCAGTTTACCTACCCAACTACCACACCCCAAAATCCGACCACTTTAAACCATCAACTTTACTTTTTTGCCTTCGGCAAAAAGCATGAGAAATCGAAAAAATAAAGAATAGTTAAATTGGAGGTCGGTGGTTTATTTTGGTTGTGTCTGGAGTAACTAAGGGGTTTGTATGTTATATCCGAGCTCAAATAAGAGGGGCTCGATACCTGTGATTGCATAGAGTAAGAAACTGTTTATTCACTAAACATGCTCGAAAAAGGCAATAAAGTAAATACCAACGTCCAGTTTTTTAATCATTTGCAAGAAAAAACATGTTTGATATAGCCATTGTGCAGCGAGTATGAATATGTTTTTATAATCTGTCAAGACACTATTCATTCGTTTGAAACAAAAGTAAAGTTTTTGTAGCAAGAAATATAGTATTTTGCCTTTTCGTATGCCTTTATTTATTATTATATGCCTTGTATTTTGCCTTTTTGTATCTTCCCTTTCGAATTAACAAAATAGTGTCATAAGAAGATTTGTCTTGTAAGAGTGGATCTTTATGCGTCGCTCGCCGTCGAAAATCTGAATCTGTAGAACAGAATACTACGGGAGGACAAAGCACGAAAATAAGCAACAATAACCGTCGGTTACCGGACAACTGAAATGCAGGATTTCATACTTATTCAAAGGTTTTTTGGAAGAGTTGTAGCCGTTTCGTCTTTTAGATAAGACATGCATCGACCGGAATCCTTTGCAGGAACGCCAATTTTGTACTATATATTGATCTCTATCCTACATGAAACTTTCTAAGCAGTAAGTATCTATGCTAAACCAAAGTCAAAGTGGAATAATTCAACTCACAAGACGACAGTGGGAGCCATTTGCAGCCACGGTTCTTGGTAAGATAGTACCACCGGGACGTTCTTACAAGACAGAATTATCATATTCATAAGAAAATGACTGAGGCAATTTGAGAACAATTGGAACTAATCAGAGTCTCTTCATAGCGGTTCTTCTAAAGCGGTTTGAAGCAGTTGTACGTTAGTTGGACGGTGATAAAATCAGCTCCAAGCTCTGTCACGGGAACTGCCTAGCTATGTCACATGACAGTACTCGTGAGAAATGTGGCAATAGGATTGGTCAGGCAGGGAATCGGGCACTTTCATTGGTTTAACGCAGTTTAGTGCGCAGATTGAGAGAAATCTAAGTCTGTATCGTTGGACCCACGCTGGCCCTAGTGACTAAGATCAAAGTTCGTCTTAACTTACAAATTTCTGTGCTAACCTACCAGAATTTGTCGCTCGTGGCAACTCCTTCCACTCTACTACAGAGTCTGCTTGTTTGATAATGAGTAAGCCCAGTAAAAATTGGACTGATTTTGAAGTTGCTGTTTAAGGAAAAACGTGAGCTCCGACCTCCATATAAAAATCTTCCATCTAAGCCACAATCGGACGAAGAACTTTTAAATATTCTTAGGTGTCTAAGGTCCGCTTCTACAAAAAACAATATGCTAATAATGATAGAAATCGGATAGAAAATCTGATGGAAAATCTGATATAAAATCTTAAAATCGATATTTTGTAAGGTTTAAAGTTAACATTTCAATTTTTCATCGTTCACCAGCGCCAGTTTTCTAGTCTGGGTGTTTAAATGTTTGCCAATCTTTTTAAAATTTAACATTGGATTGCAGATTTCAGACAAATTATATTTTCTCCTTGTTTCGGTTTTCGACCAGCACCAGATTACAAAATTTGGAACGAGATCACAAATTTAGTATAGATAAAATAACCTAATTTCATGATTTTTGTAACAATAACATACAGGAGTATTGTTGGTTGTTCAGTGCCTAATTTTACGTAATAAAATTTTACGTACCGTCATTTTTAAACCCTGTTCTATAAAACTTTAATTACAATTATAGGCAAAAGGAATCAAGGATATTTGATCCCAACTTGAACTACATCAGCAGAAAAACCTCGGAGTCTGAAAGGCCGGATGAAGTTCTCAAGAAATTTCTGGTTGTTTCTAGCAACCTTTACGCTCGCCGAAGCAGCTGTATCGAGAGGTAAGCAAGAAAAAAATTATCATATCACAAAAAGAGAAGGTAGTAATTTAAGCGTCAATTTTTCAGCAGTCCGTCTGACACAATCACTGTGAAAAGCATGAAGAACTAAGATATCGATCAAATGTGTCTACTTAAGGACACTGGTCTTTCTGTTTATCAACTAGTTCATGTGGGTCCACAAAACTATTCAATCAAAGCAGAGTTCATGTGAGGCAGGTTCTAGAGATACCGGCCGAAGGATACGAATATCATTTTAACTAGAATAGTATCTCTAAAATACTCGTACAACCTGTTCATTTTAGGTCATATTTTGCTTTTCACGTCGTTCAATGCACATAAATTTGGTCACTGGGAACATTGCATTAAGTTGTTAATGATCACAGCATATAAAAAGCTAGTATGACAAAAAAGGGCAGTGTACTTTGGTAATTATTAACATCGCCTCAACAGCCTATAAGGTCGTTCATAACCACCAATGAACTCGAGGCCGGTGCAGTCGTCATAATAGCTCTTAAGATCACAAAAAACAACCCTTTCGCGTAATTACAACATAATATCACTTGTTTTGGGAATAATTTAATTTTATTACACGTGTTTCTTCAGAACGAAGTAAAGAAATAGCAGAGATAGCCCCAACAAGTGTAACACAAGGGAAAACTATAGATAACGAGGAATGTTGTGCAGCTGCACATGCAATAGATAAAGATCTCTTAACTGCTGCAGCAACACACACTGATAACGAAGCTGGATGGTTAAAAATACAGTTTGATAGAACTCACTTTACCCACAAGGTTATCATTTACTACATGTTCTACACAAACTGGTATGTTCCCAGTAACTGGTGTGTTCAAAGTGAAAGTATTTTTAGATCATGTGTTGACTTGGAAAACAATGTAGATGTGTCAGTGTACCAGGGAGAGGTTAAACAGAAGTCTTGTGGAACACTCCAACTAACATACGGACTAGAACAGTCAGATCAGATCTACACACTGGTCTGTAACACTGAAGGAGATAACGTAAAACTCAGTAAGGATACTGGTGTGATAGCAGTAAACGAAGTGGTTGTGATAGGGACAGGTACACGATAATTCGTATTGTTTAGTCAAATTAAGCGTTAATTTACCTTTCACCTAATCATATTAACTGAATGATATTTCAAGTTAATGATAACTTTTAAGCATTTCAGCCCTAGATTTAGTTCGCCGTCACTTTTACGGCAAATTTAGGTACTAAACTACGATTGTTTTTCCAGAGCGTAGCATAGAAATAGCAGAGATAATCCCAAGTAATGTGACACAGGGAAGAACTTGGGACAACAACGAGAATCATTTTGCAGCTGCAAATGCAATAGACAGAGACCTCTCAACAGTAGCACTATCGGTAAAGGACACTGACTACGGAACAGGTTGGCTGAAAATACAGTTTAATAGGTCCCGCTTCATCCTAAAGATTATCATCTACCACGAGTTCTACATTAACTGGTATAATCCTAACAGTCCGTGTGTTCAAAGTGAAGTTAGTTTTATAGGTTGTGTGGATGATCACAACAATGTAGATGTGTCTGTGTACCAGGGAGAGGTACTACAGAAGTCCTGTGGAACTCTCCAACTTACATACGGACTGGAACAGTCAGATCAGATCTACACACTGGTCTGTAACACTGAAGGAGATATGGTGAAACTCAGTAAAAACATTGGTGCGATAGCCGTTTTTGAAGTGATCGTAACAGGAACAGGTGACCTTACATCGATAATATGAATTGTTTTATTTAGTACGGATAAGTAGTATAAAATAAATAGTTATGGTTATTTTAGGAGATAGTATCTTCAAATAAGTCAGTCGATATTTGGCATGGATACCCAGGACGAACAGATTAATCATGACACTAAATTTAGCAGATGAGATGAAATCTTATTCTGCTTCCATGAGTTGCCACTCGACAAGTAAAACAGGTGGTCATTTGAATAAGAATATTTTCGATGCACTACATTTCATCAGTTACAACTTATTATTTTTTAACACTATATTTTAAACACTACCATTACTTATGCAAATAATTTAAGACTGATGAAGATGGAGGAAATCGAAAATATCTTTGTGTGCATAACCACCCATTTCACTTGTCGTGTTGCTACAAGTCAAGGCAGAATGAAATTTCCATTCATCTGCTTATTCATGTCATGCGACTCTTAAACTACGCCCCTCAAAATCGGGAAATTGGTAGATCACCGGTTAGTATCCGGCTTATAGCCAGTCGGTGATCTACCAAATAGCCACCAAATTTAACCTAAACGCATCTTAACACAGATATGAGATACCATTCAATCCAATTCATGGTTTCAAATTTGAATTTTTTCTTAAAACTAGTCCCAAATTATAACATTATCATTTGTCTTTTAAAAAACGTAAGTGAATAACAGTAATCGAGACATGGGAGCTGTGTATGGGTTAAAAGTACGACGTTTGTATGTTAGTTAGTATGTTAGTATGTGATGAGAGTTATCAAGGAAAGACACTTATATCTTGATTATTTGAACTCAATTATTTCAAAACATCAGTAATTTCAATATTAGATTATATACGGTAATACCACTATTGGTAGTGCAATTAACATATTAATACCACGAGCTTGCGAGTGGTATTCATGCAATAAATTCACGAGCTTGCGAGTGGATTTATTGAAGTAATTTCACGAGCTTGCGAGTGGAATTACGTATGGTAA
>JH156181.1:3158-20831 GCA_000226015.1 Mnemiopsis leidyi
TCTTACCTACCGCAAGGAAACACTTCTCAGGGACGAAGTTCCTCCCATACCAAACGTCAGGAGAACACCCAAGGAGCTGTCTGTAAGTCCGGTGTACAAGAGGACCAAGTCTATGATACCACGGAGGATCAACAAGATTCTCGTGAACAAGAGTAGACAAGTGTTTAACGAGACCTCAACCTCCCCGGGATCTCCAGAGAGAACTGTCACCATCAACACCACGTACTTGGATAGCGACCATGATTTTGGGTATTACAACAGAACAAAGCGTAAAAAGAGTACAACCATTCAGGACCTGACGTTGCAGCTCAAAGAGACTAGAAGACTGTTAGATGTGCTAAAAGAGGCTGAGGAAGTACCTGAAGTTGGGGAGGTAACGAGAGATAAGCCTGTTAGAAGAAAGATTGAGATGGAATCTGGAAGAAGACGTCCGGAACCTAAAATAGCTGATTTTGTGTCTGCCAAAGAATTGGACTGTGAGTCGATTGGATCCGACTCGGAGTTGGAGTTGAGTCCTGAAAGGCAAAGTCCTGGAAGAGTAGATAAGTTTGGGGTGAAGTCTTCGTATCAAGACGAAAATCTTAGGGAGTTCGAGAAAATGGAAAGATCTGTTTCCAAACGGTAAGATTAAAAAAGATTCTGTATTTGACTTGAAAAGTATCTACTCTGTATTTACTATCTATTGAAAAAAGATTTTTAATTATAAAAAATACTATCCGGGTATCCAGGAGACACTCTAGAGGTTCTACTGTTCTGAACGAATCAGATCCGTTTACCGACTCGGACTACATGGAAGCAGGAGTCAACTTGCAGGAAGAGCTCGACATTTCTAAAGAGTTTGTATTCTATGTTATAATTAGTGCTAATTTTATGGTAAACAGTGAATGTAATCTTAACGTAACATGTCACGTAACCCTGATGGTGGTTATAGTGTGGTACCTCTAACATTGTGTAACTCCTGCGAACACTCTCCAAACACTGGTAAAACACTGTAACCCCTGGTGAAACTCTGAACTTTTAACTTTGTGACCCTATGCACTTTGTTAGCCTTATTACACTTGGTTTCCTCTGGTAACACTAGTGCGTTACCTTTGACAGCACTCAGAATTACTCAGTAACACTAGTCTGTAGCATATGTAAACTCCAGTAACACCCCCTTGGCTCCTTGTAAAACGTTGTTACCCTAATACCCTGGCGATACCCCTTGTAATACTTTGTAACCCTGGTAATACCCCTTGTAACACTCTGTTACCCTGGTAATCCCCCTTGTAACACTAGGTTACCCTGGTAATACCCCTTGTAACACTCTGTTACCCTTGTAATCCCCCTTGTAACACTAGGTTACCCTGGTAATACTTCTTGTAACACTCTGTTACCTTGGTAACATACCCCTGGTTACACCTTGTAATCTTGTCACCTTCAGATACGAAAGTGACGCCTTCTCTATGTGCTCGGAAAAGATCTCCCACATGGATGCTAGAAAGATGCTGTCTGAGAGCGAGAAGAGGTTCTCTGCTATTCTAGACTCCCTGGACCAGGAGGACCCAGACGACAGCTTCGTGGAGAACGAACGTTTAATGCAACAACACAGCAGTAAACTTGGTAATAAAATAAGGAAATAAGTAAGATGATGGTATATGATACATAGATCTTGCCTTGTTTAGAATAATTATGGACTATAGATAAATGGCATAAGGGCCATTTATACAACTACATGGGTACAAGCTAGAGTACATATAGAGTCAGAGTTAATAATTTACTCATAATTCCGTAGTACGACTTCTATTCTTCAGCTCATTTCAAGCACTGAAATCGTAATCATCGAAATAACATAATGATGATATTTAGGTAACATGATATTATCATCATGATGGCTCATAGCACTAGACCACTCTTGACACTGAATTTACCCAATCGAAATCACCTTGCATGCAATTCATTAACTTTAAAAGGTTTAAGTAAATCAGAACAATATTATTACGGTAGATTTCGGGGATATTCTGTTTAATGCAAATAGAAACATGCCGCCGGTATACAATTATTATGATATCATGATGATACCATGACTATAATTTTCAAGTTCTATGACTATTCTGATAGTAAAAAAAGTCATGCACTAGAAAGTCATGCAGACAGCCCCTATATTGGGCCAATGCCGTGTATTAGATCGGGTAAGTCGTGCTCTGGCTAGTGGCCACAGTTCTCTAAATATTGGCTTTTACATACGATAAAACTGCCTGCCTTTCGATGGCCATATTAGGAATAAACATTCATAATGCTCAGCTCACTTACCATCATTATTCATTCATTTGAACATTTGCTGACAGGCATAAATTCTTCGCTGAACTTGCAAATTCGCTTTGGTGGTAAATATGTGATACAGTGGTTTTAACAGTCTGATTGTAGTCATGCTACAATCTGATTGTTGGAAAATTTCAATCGCTTGTAAGTAGAGTATACAGTTATTCGATATGACCACACTGTATCTTGATCATACTGCATCGAAATTAAGATGTGCTGTGTTCTGATAATTTATAACCGTTTTTTACAGATGACATTTTGTCTATTCCGTCGTCAGTAGAGGATCTGAGATTTGACAAAGAGGAGCTGCCTCTTTTGACAAGGAGTAATAGTGATACAGGGTCAGTTATTTGTTTTCATTTGTTTCTTGTTTTGTTTGTGGGTAGTGGAAAATATGCGATTTCAACGACGTATATTTATTTCAGACAGCTATGTCACATTTAAGCAATTCAGCCTTTAACACTCACAATTTATGAAGTATTGAACATCTGATCGCAGTTTTTAGATATACGTCAGCCAGCATGCAATTCTGTCGAAGCTAAAACCCACACTTATCCACATCAGATCAACTGTGACAGATAAGAAGCCAGCTGACATCATGGTTCCTGTCCGGCAGAATCTTCAAGATCGTCCAGCTCTAAAGTTCTCCAAGCAGGCCCAGAGCGATGATCAGGGTAGGGTGTTGCAACCAACTCCTATCAAGCCAATAGCCAAGAAACCTGTACCAGCTGTCAAAGCCAAGGAAAATATAGATTTCAAAAATTATGAGAGCGATTTAAATGAAATAGAAAACCTGCTGTTTAAGTACGATGAATACAGATTGGAACAGGAACAAAAGAAGTCGGAAAAGAAAACAGAGTTTGAGGAAGAAAAGCTAGAACAGCCTGTAATCACTAAGGCAAAAACAGTCGGAACCAAAAAAGTTGTCAAGGATGGGCAAACCAAAAAAATTTCGGATGGAATTGTGAGCAAGCCAAAAGTTGCTCCTCAACTAAAATCAGCAGTTGTAGGTGCCAGTACTAATTCTACCAAGTCGCAGTCTGGAATCAAAACCGGGATTGCAAAAGGAACAGTAAAAACGGCCGTTAAGAAGCCACTTATTGCTCCTAAACCAGCGTCTTCCTCAAAAGTTGGTGCCAAACTATCGCCGACAAAAAATACATTGACAAAATCACCAGCCAAAGAAGCTGCGCCAAAGAGGCCAGAAAGCTCTGCGATTGCTATTACCAAAGGTTCTGGACTAAAAACAGATACAGAAAAATCGGCCGTTAAAGAAAAACTTTCCCCATCCTCAGGTGTAATTCCAAGCAGACTTTCACCACCTAAAAAGGTTGCCACAACGTCAAAAACGGAGGAAAAAGATTCTTCTGGTCAAAAACCCACAAAGATATCTCCAAGTAAAATTGCAACGAAGACCAAAACTACTTCTCCGGCTAAAGTTGTTAAAAAACCTTCGTCAATGTCATCTACCGCACCTGTCAAGAAGTCCAACACAAGTTCCTTAACAAAGGGTGTTCTGAAGCCACCTTCAGAGAGCGAAACAAAAGCTTCCAGCTCGACTCCACTGAAAGCCTCGCCTTCTAAAAAGCTTACCAAATTGACTCCATCTTCAAGCTTGGGAAAGTCAAAAGGTAATTACGTTAAGAGTGCGATTATGGCGACTACAAAATCATCAACCAATAATAGTAATGATAATATCGCTTCTGATAAAGACTCTTCAGCAGCGGCTATTAAAGGTTTAAGCCCTCTCAAAAAGACAAGTGCTATCACGACGAAAACGGGAGTAAAATCTTCATCAACAAAAGAAACTTCTGACAGCAAAATGTCATCTCCAAAAAGTAAACTTTCGTCAGTCAAACCATCGGCTTTAGTTAAATCCACTATCCCAAAACCTAGCAGTTCTGTGACAATTAAGTCAACAAAACAATCTGTCACTCCTCAAAAACCCAAATCCATCGCAGAAGAAAAGCCACACTCTACCCCAAAACCTGCAGTTTCTATGAAACCAGCAAAGTCGGATCTCCCTTCAATAAAACCCTCCATTGCTTCCAAACTTGCAGCTTCAGCTACTTCCTCATCCAAGACGAAACCAGTTTCCAAGGCTACTGGATTAGCCAAACCATCCGTTAACAAAGCAGCAACTACATTAACGTCAACTCACTCAGATAGTAAAGATGTAAAGACAAGCCCTGAAAAATCACCGTCAAAAATTTTGCCAAAGAAACAAACACTTATCCAGAAAACCACAGCTTCAGCGAAAGCTTCTGACAATACCACTGAAGCAAAAGCTCCACGTTCAAAGGAATCGGCAGCTATTAAAATTGTTTCTAAGCCCGTCTCAAAACTGGCCCCTCCAAAAGCGACATCAACCCCTATTAAAAGTGCAGAGCCAACAGCGAAGTCGAATCTTTCACCTGAAAAGTCTCACAGTAATGCAACATCCAATGAGTCTTCTGCAAAGCAAACTGCTTCGTCCACAAAATCTAGCAAAGCAACAAGTGAATCCCCCTCGAAATCTAGCAAAGCCGCCAGTGAATCCCCCTCGAAATCTAGCAAAGCAGCAAGTGAATCTCCCTCGAAATCTAGCAAAGCAGCAAGTGAATCCCCCTCGAAATCTAGCAAAGCAGCAAGTGAATCTCCCTCGAAATCTAGCAAAGCAGCAAGTGATTCTCCCTCGAAATCTAGCACAGCAACAAGTAAATATCCCTCGAAATCAAGCACAGCAACAAGTGAATCTACCTCGAAATCTAGCTCTGCAGCAAGTAAATCTGACTCGAAATCTAGCACAACAAAGAGTGCAACTCCTTCTAAATCTACTATAGTGAGTCCATCGAAATCTAATACTGCAATAAATAAATCTCAAACAAAATCAATCCTTTCATCTCCAAAACCCGTCAAAAAATCAACTGGAGCTCCAACAACAACTACAGCAGCTAAAAAGCCAATAACAACCCAGCCAGCAGTAGTCAACAAACCAGAGGGTGAACCAAAACAGGAATCGACTTCACTAAAGGCAAGCGATAAAAGTCCACTTAAAGTCAAGTCTCCATCAAAAACCACCAGTAAAATACCCAGTCCATCAAAATCATCCGCACCTGATCCAACTATCAAATCTGTGAACAAATCGGAAACGTCTAAACCCTCCTCTGGTCTAAATCCTAAAACTGATCTCACCAAACCTGGGGTCAGCCCTAAGCCTAAGGTCAGCCCCAAGCCTAAGGTCAAAACTTTAACGAGGACTTCATCTAATAAAACTATTCTAAAACCAAAGCCAGTTTTACGATTTTAGATTCTCAAAGATATGTTGAAATAGAGTGTTCACGAATAGCTCATATTATATTTTTATTTATTATGTATTTTTTTCTTTCCATCGTTTAAACCATTTCAATTATATTTAATTCCATCGTTATTCAGTCATACAAAAATTTTATTTAAATGGTATAGAAAGAACTCTTATGTACAGACTCGACTACAGAGTTGTTTTTATCATTCATTAACATCTATGTCATCTATGATTTTAATTTTCTTTAATAGAACAAATCACTTGTTATGACAGACTATATGTCACAAATGTGAAATTTTTATCCTGCTACAAATAGGAAAATAGATTGCAATGTAGTAGGAAAGCTATATTAAGGTATATAATTAACTAGTATGAAATCATTCTTCCTTTTGGCAGACGATTTCGCATAAATAGCCAAGGAAACTGCAATTATAATGGTGCATTAATTGGGTCAAAGATAAAAACATAATCCTGCTATTGCATTCGTCAATTTCCAACTTTGTTCCGATCTCGCCAGCTTTCATAATATAATAATATAAAGATCAAATACCCAAAAAAATTTTGCTGGCTTCCTCCCATCGCACCTAAAAGTTATCGACGACCGACTAACCATCCAATATTTAGTTGCACTAAAACGATGGGTATAGATAATGAGGTGGAATAATCTGCAATTATCCTGCACAGAGAGAGTGTAAATGTTGAGAAAATAGATCAACTGACGACTACAAATCCAGGTCATCGTGTCACTTGTCAATGTTAGCACTTAACTGGAGCTTGTAATCCGTAGTGAAAATTTGGGATTTAATTCCGGCTAGAATCAATTTTAGTTTTTATGCACATATTAGGATCAGCGGATCAGCCGATTTTAGAAAATATGTTTGCTGCGACATCATCATCGTGCAGGCATCATCATCGTATCGATTTGGGTTTCTTTTTTTCTGAAGAGGAAATGCAATTTTTGACAGTCGACATGTCTAATAGCGCATATCCAATCTTTTGCAGCTGTTGTACGCCTCGGTTATTTTTCCTATTGTCTTTACGTTTTTTTCAGAATGAGATAATCATAAGTTCAGCTGCAGTTAGATCGCTGACAATTGCAGGCACTTGTTTTTAATTTTGACTTTCTTCGTAGAACTTTTTTTTGCAGTCAACTGTGTGTATGGGATCATGTTCTTCCTGCTGCAGAAAAAGTAAGTTTTTTGAGCTCTTTAGATAGTTTGATAAATGATTATCTTAAATTGTAGCTATTTCAATGATACATATTTCAGTAAATATATGACAGATATTGAAATGTTGCGTTATATTTCAGACAAAGACGCTAGTACAGACACCTTTTCATATTCCACGTTGGGGTAAGAAGACCCATGAAAAAGCTTTTGCAGAGCCATCTTTTATCTCATTTTCTAACTCTAAGAAGTTTATTCGCCGATCAACATAACTTTCTTGTCTTCCTATCTAGTAATAAAATTTTCAACGAATTGAAACACTTGCAGATCTCTAACATATAAAGGAACTGGTACTGCATTATCTACACAAAATCTACAGGTACATGGTACTATTAATTATCAGCTATACAAAATAGAAAGCTATAAATTATTATAAGCTATAAGCTAAAAAAATTTCGACATCTCAAAATTAAAAACAGATATGACGGACATATCAAATATATTATTCTAGTCATATAACGAAGATATTTTTCAGCTGTGCCAAGGTTGCAGAGTTCCTTGGAACAAGTAAGATCAAACACAGTTATTTGATTTATGCTAATTAAGACTGCTGTGATTTCTCCTATCGGAATTGGCAAATGTAAAACTGTATTAATATCATCAACTCCTTCTATTCTTGATCCAGCTGCAAATGCACTATTGCATACTCTTTCAAACTCATATTACTAGAAGAATTATAGATCTCACAACCACAAAACGCTCACAAGACTTTCTCCAGCGAAGCAAACCGTTCGGGCCCATGTGACCGGTGTATGGTCAGACAGAAAGACAGGTGCAGTCTCATAGAGGAGTTTCTCCAGACTGAAATTGTATACAACGATCATCTTGTTTCTTTGAGGGAGGTAGGGAAAGGAATTATGATTAAAATCAAAGGATGACAAATTATCAGTTTATAGGAAGCAACATGGTCAAAATTATATTCAAGTCTAGCATTGAATAACATTAGCTTGAAAAAAATCATCTGACCTTCATCGATTAATTTAAAGAGCTGTTGCAGTTTGTAACTGATTTTTAACACGCTATATGTTTGATAACTAAAACTTTTAGTAAAAGTTTTACAATTCTCTGCTATCCAGGGTGTAGAGAAGCCTCTCGATTCCAGTACCCTACTAACTCCCGCTGAACACACAAAGATATTTGCAGAGTTGAAGGTTTAAACATTGTAGTTTTGTGTTTGGGAGCTGTATAATATCGGGTAGTGTTGGAAAGATAGTTTGCAATTTGCTAGTGCTGACTACTGCGTACAACAGAAATTTTACTGCACCTGACTGCTGACTGTTTTGCATGTACTCTGTATAGTTTTTTGTGGTGCTAACTTTCATCTATAAACAGCCTTTTTGATTGTTTTTTAAATACTCCGATATTTAAAATGCTCCACAATATAGACTCGGCCAAGAAACCTTCTAAATTGACACATCGTATTTTTAGCCTCCATTTTGGGGTGTATAATTACATTTTGACAGCAGTTAGATATCGTGGTGGCAACAATGAGCATCAGATTGTTCGTGGTTGTAAACTGCAGCTGTAGTTTTGTAGACTGACTCAGACACATGACAACGAATCTGACTTGAGATTGGCTGTTTCAAGATTTTACAAGTCATCCTAGAGCATTAATGTCAGCGACATCACTTAGAAGCATTTCTATATCTATATAAGTATATAGCCGCTGAAAAGTTCGGATGTCTCTTTTTATGCAGTTTTGTGTTGAGCGATTTATGTGAGTTGGCATCTTGAAAAACATATATATAAGTTTTTTGAAGTATTTTGGTGTTCATGCCGAATTTTATTTCTATAACGAATTAACGAATCTAATAGTACGAACTTACCCTTAACACAGGACCTATTGTATCTAAGTAATAGAGTTATCTGTCTTCTGAACGACGCTATCAAGAGTTCAATTCAGCACGGAGATCAGGTATTTTTTGTTGCGTTTTGAGTTTCCTCAAAAACCAATTCACATCAGCTAGTGAGTACCATAAAACTGGTACAGAGTGAAATTTTCTAAAAAAATACAATTCGTCGTATTTTGGTCGTATTTTGCTTCTTAATCTTATTGGTCAATCGCTTTTACATAATGGTAACGATTTTTAGATCCTCCTATAAAGAAATAAAACATTCTATCGTCCATTAACAGCCGAACCTCCCAGCATCTGGAGCGAGTGGAGATTGGGCGGATCTTGTTCAGAGTACTGCCTCACTACAGTTGCTTTGTTCCCTTTATCATAAAGCAGGTTAGAGAATTCTACTGTTATTTAGTTAAGTAATGTGAAGGAATCCTTATAAAATCATTTAAATTGGATCTTTTACTAAATTCTCATAATCGTACTCGGAAGTCTCCAATCAATATTCACCCTGGTTAACTTTTCAAATAAATATTTTTCAACTTTTCGGATAGAAATTGTGTCAAAAAATCCATCTTCCAGGACACCTATTCCACCCTGTATTCCGTTAATTGCGAGTTGAAAATGCACTTCATGTATTTAGTACGCTAAGGGTGCTTTCCGATTCTCAATAGGCCTGGTTGTTTCCCAAAATGGTAAACGCAAGTGATGACATGAATGGAGCGTGGTGCTAAGGCGTGACCGTGACAACTGACAATCTATTTAGTCAAAATAAACTGCCGGTTATATAAAACCTGTTCCTTACCCTTACCGACATGTTATCATCAAACTATCAAGAGCATCATTGAGACAGGAGCACATCATATATGGGCATATGTTATAGCGATTTAAGCAGCATCCAGTCATTTTAAGATGCAATAAAGCGAAGAGCAGAATTGTCCTTGACGTTTTATAGACTAAGAAGAGTTTTGTAGTCCTATACTCAACGATAGATTTTGAAAGTTGATAATGATATAGTGCTCAGATCATCGGTTTTACTAAGTCTCGTACTTTCTTGTTTGACTCATGTATTGCATTTCAAAGGTACCAAAGTTCACAACGTTGACTTCTGATATCTGTTGATTGGTGCATTGTTTTCAAATAAATTTTAGTTACAATTTTAATATTGATTTTCCGTTTTATACTACTATCAGATTACCTGCAAATTATACAATAGGAAACAAATCTACAAGTACTAACTGAGTTAGAATCAACATCGGAGGATTTCAGACTACTTTTGTGGGAGGCTGATATATCGGATATTAGATCTTTAGAGAAACTTTTTCAGAAACCTTCTCTTCGTATTCAGAAGTAAGTTTACTGTGGACGTTCTGTCATAATTTAGGTGAAATTTTAGGATATATCCTAAAATCTTTGCTTCAGAATATTAACTTTTGCTATGCAAATTTTGGCTCTGAGAAGGAATTCTTTATCTTATATATCTTCATTTCAGACTACCAAGTTTTGTTGACCAGATTTTGGAGAAAACACCTTTATCCCATTCAGACAGGAAATCTCTTCAAAATACTCAGAAAAAAGTCCAAGAACTGCTGGAAAGTATTAATAAGGTGATTTTCGCTGCATACTGAGTAAATTGTGCATTTTGATGATGATTGTTTAAACTAATATAACTCAAATTCCATAAAGAATTGACATACAGTTTTGAAAACATTATAACGCGTGAGTCACCTTGAACATTTTCAGTACTCTGTCAAGAAGACTCCTGCGATTAAGGATCGGAAAGCTCCTCCAAAACCAAAACGTAAAATGAAGAACTCGAAGAACTCTAATTCAAGGCAGCACGAATTCGGCAGAACTTTCACCAAAACCAAAAGTCTAAATCCCTTTGATTCAAGCTCTTCTAGCTCCTCGGAATATCATGAAGTCGAATCTGGTAGCGAAGTTTCAGCTCCACAAACCGAACAAATCAACTGCGATTCCCTCGACAGAGCATTTAAAGACCTCGAAAAGTCCATAGAATTCCTTGAAGCTCATACTAAAGTTCCTAAGGTAGAGTTAAATTCATCAGGCGACACAAAAAACAAGACAACCAACTTGTCGGTCATTGAAGAGACTGTACTTGGTAGTTCGAGCAACTCCAGTTTTGACGGATCGCTCAGGTTGTCCCCTAGGATGGCTCGAGCAACAATTTTGAGACCTCGCAGTGCGTCACCGAATCACAATGGTAACCATGGTGACCATAGCGATCAAGAGTATAATGATATCTGGGAAAAACGGTCTTCCTCCCCAGGTATCATTGAGTATCTTTCAGACAATATAACTGTTAAAAGTCCAAAAGTAAAAACAAAACGGGATTCTCCGAGTAAGGAAACAACGAGTTGCGATAATAGACAAGACAATACAGTCCAACCAAAATCTGTGGAAGAGCCGGATGGTACATCGACTGCATGCTTGACAGAGATCACAACCAACAAGATGAAAACAACATCACTGTCATCGACTATTGGAGACGACTTCTTCTTTGACGAGCGTGATTTTTATGGGATATCAGATGCAGATGAATCAGAACTTTCGTTAGATGAGTTTGAGCTGAGGTTTGTAATGAGTAATCATGTATTGCATCTTTCTTTAAAAAGATCCTCGGTTTATTCCATAGTCTCTCATTAACAGTCACCACTAATCTCCACCCGTGTGTAACATTGACACTGTAGAGCATCATACATGTTATATAGGTAACATATAGATGTCAGAGTTCGTAGGGAGGTGTCGTTTATTTGTTTACTTAAGCTACTGTTGGGTTTAGGTCTACGAGGTGTCGTAAATTACACATGTTTAATTTATAGTGAAGGAATTCCTCTACACTCTTCTATCCAGTAGCCATCTAACATAACATTAATTACTTACGATAGCGATGAAATAAACGAGATCTGCCCCTATTAGTTACTCAAATTTGTCCTTAAGAAAATAGAATTCAGTAATTACATATTACAGCATGAATTGTATTTTTTCAAATTATTGTACCCGTTAGATCGAAAGGTTCTGAGTTGGAACTGTCAGATTTGGAGTCGGAGAAATATTGGACATCTCAAAAATCTAAAACTCTGCCAAAGCCAAGTAAGTCTTGATGTTAATTTAAAGTTTGTTGCCAAGAAGAAGTTACCTGACATTTACAACGACGGAAACTTATGTTGTGTTTCACCCAAAGTAAAATGATTTTTAGTGAGTGATACCAATTGCTAAGATATGTCTATTTGATTTTGTATAGAGTTATCTTTTGCTACAGTTGCAGACCATATAGCTGAAGAAGAAAAGAGAAAACGTTAACAAGATCTGAAACTGAGACAGGTTCATGACAGTGGCTGGAGATTTAATAAGAAAATACTGTTATTTTGAGTGTTTTGAGGTAACCTGCCTAATGGCGTCGCAACAACGGACTGACGCTAGAAAATTATGTTTTATGGTCAGCGCAGTCAAATATTTGGAAATATAATTCTGATTGCTGTCCTCAGCTCAGTTCATGGTTATAAGAATTAGCAATGATCAATGATCATCAGTAATGACTAAACGTATAAGACATTCTTGGTATAGAGAATGAACTATATTGCATTGAATACATACACTTACAGTGGATTTACTATATTATCTTAGTCGAGAGTAATCGAACAAAATTGTCAGTGCAGTTTATTATCACTGTTTATGTAAAAGAACTACCTTACAAACTCTCATTGACTTCAAAACTCCACTATGGAAAATTCCTAAATGCAGTGTCTTTTTCTCGGACACTTAACCAAGTAAATTTGTAAGTTGAATTTAACAGCTGCAGTTTCATTTCGTTACGTCTAAAATAAGAAAATACAAGACACAAATAAGCAAATTATAACATTACATTCTTACATTCCATTGTCTACACGTCGCTATTGTACGTGATTGGCTGTTGGATTACTATCATAATCATGTCTTCATATGCATAACGCGTTACCATGGCTTAACTGCCGCACCAATTGAGTTCCTATTTCATTCATTATTAGCAATACAGTACCTTTACAGTGTACCCTCAGTTCCTCCTGGGTCGCCCAGATATTTGTCTCTGTCTATTATTGAAAACAATTGAAGAAGTTGTCCTTGTCAGTCTTGCTTTGAGCTGCATATTTTTAATAATTTGTGAAAAACTAGAGCGGAAGAAGTATATGATACCTTCGTTATATTCTCCAAGTCACGTACTTAAGCGTGTTTGTAAGTACTCTTTGATCTTGCTGAACGCAGTTTAAAGACATTTTCTTCAGCCCAAATCCCCGGAAGGCCGCAGCCCCAAAGTGACTGATCCCAGCTCTGTGCTGTGAAGGCCAGGTTTTCCAGTTACCTGTGTCACAGATCGAGTATGATCTGGTATCTACTGCAGTCCTTAATTGTGTCTACTTGATTTAAAATTCAACATCTTTTAAAAACGGAAAAACTACACATTTTTTCTGCATTCTTTTTCGCGTCGCCATATTAATTTCAATTTTAAACTATAATGATTTAAACTAATGATTTAATGTTTAATTCTGTAATCAGATCACGCTGATATGGGTACTGAGTTTTATTCTTAATCCGTCATTCGTTCATCCTTTTATCCTTTCAACCCACCAAGTTTATCAAAGTATTCATGCGTTTTGTTATAGCTTACTAGCTTATATTTTAAGTGTTTACAGACTTTGCATCAATAATCGTGATAACTATAACTATACGGTTCCTGTATGGACAGGGGTGATCTAAAAACATCTATGAAGTATGAAGCTAGTTTTAAGTCCACATTTCGGGGAAAGATCGCCTCATTCTTGCTACAATCACACAACACGGTTACAGAGGTCTGGGAGGAAGCTGAATTAGCCGGGTTCCCGCACTATATAGCTAAAAAACTATTTAGCTAAACGCACTTTATAGCCTAACCCTAACCCTAACCCTAACCCTAACCCTAACCCTCTCCCCCTCCCTGAAAATTCACAAAATAAGCGATCCAAAACCAACAAATATGCAGTAAATTTAGAAGTACGGTACGTGTTTCTCAAGTCACGCTGTTCCAGGGCACGCTACAGACTCGAGTGGATCTACATTCCCACGCATTGTCCCTCAAAATTTAGTGAGGCTGTGAGGGGTCTCTTTAGTCTAACTGTGACTAACCACAACAATGTAGTCTTACTCGTAATGTAGCCAGCCAGTCAAGTTCTTTGCATAACTCTCAGCATTTGTAACTCCCAGCTTTGTTTTTGTGAAAATCACATACGTGGAAATTATGAAAAAGATCATGAACAATTGCTTGCTTTGATGTTTAGACTTCACGGCGTTTTATTTTTTAAATCAAGCTTGATTTCCGATCTGTAGTGCGGTTAAGGGATATCATATGTGAAAAGTTAGTATCTTTTACCGGGTGCTGCGTGGTTCTCTCTTCGGTCCCCTCCGTTCTGTGAATTGCAGTGCAACACAGACTGGGTTCCCAGGTGAAGTATGTTCAGTACTTAAGTTCGTTCGGCGTACGTGCTAACTTATATTTATCAGTTGAATATAGGTAGTTGTCACTCAAAGCGGGTGTCATGTTCGCATCTTGATGATATTGTTACGGTGATGTTACCATGACAACCTCACTTAAATGCCCCTTGTTTTAACATATTAACATAACCTAATATGCTGGTTACCCTGGATTCGTGCCACCAAAATATGCAGTTCGGAGCAGCATATCAAATACGATTATCAGTAGAATCATATTATGGTTTCGACTAAGCCTTATATTTTGCCTGTGCATTAAGCGATTAGCGACACAGCATGTAATGGCACATTCTTGTGAGCGATATATACCTAACTTTTAGTGTATACCCTAATTAATCAGCGTATATATACAACTATACACAATGTACGGAATGTATAGTATGTACCACGTCACTACCAGCCTTATTTACTTACTTGGTATCGATTACGGGACTGAGAGAGGTTCCTATGCAGGACTACTACTGAGGTGGAAGTTCCTGTGGAAGAGGCGTTTCTGTTACATAATACCTCTGTTGCCATGGAGACGGTATAATAACTAAGCATGTCCTCTGCAGTAGAGCCCGCTTATAAACGTATATTCAGATATCCCACACACCTGTCTTTCGTTTTTGGATGCGTTTCCAGTGACAAAACCGTCGTTTTTGTGTCAAGCAAAATTTTTTACAGTTTCCTCCTCTTGATTTTAGTTATTTTTTGTGATTTTTGTCGCCAAATTCCATTTTCCACTTTTTACACTGCTTTGATATTAAGAGTTGCTTCTCAAAGGAGGATTTTTCTAGCAATATGCAGTGCCATTCCAGGATAAACAAAACAAGATAAGTCAAACATCAAACGGTTCGAACATTTTTCTCGGCTATAAGGCCGGTAAAATTTTCGACACCCAAGAGGTTTTTTCAAGCTTGCTTGTTTTGTTGCTGTGTCAATTTTTAAACGATGTTGTACGATACAATATTGACCTCACATAAGCACTATAAGAATTCTGTGCTGTGATATGATAGGTTCTTTCTAGCTGATCCACTATAAGTGAACTATTATAATATTCTCAAAATTGTTATTTTTAACACAATTTCTTGGGTATTTTAAACAAATATGCGAGGTTAGCGGTTGTCTGCTACCTTTGTGATAATAACCGCGGTCAAAAAGACTCAAGTTTTGCTGTACATGTGGATATTAGCTGTATCAATCATATATAATGATAGCGTGCAAACAATTATCATTTTTAAATCCTGCGACCAGAAATTCTGCACGAGTTGTTAAAATGATCATTTGCTGCTTCATCCTCCATTTGCTGCTCTATCTTCTTCCTTTAAGACTTTTAATGCATCTTATCTACCTCTTTGATTTTTTTCAGATTTTCAAAAATGAAATTAACAGTGTAATCGCAGTTTATTTGAAGAGTCCTTCGTCAAATTCAGTTGAGTTTAAATTGAAGCTTATAATTTCTATTTAGATCGGGAAAATCTCTATATAGCATGTGTGTGATCGCCGAAACGCAATTCATTATTGTACAATCATGGTTTAACGTCATAACAGACATAATCCGTGCAATTATCTCGGGACAATCAACGGATAAAATGCTAAATATTAACTTTTTATTCTAGATTTCGTGTTTTAAAATGGCATAATTGAATTGCTAAATCTTTTGCGCGTAGAAACCACACGTGCATTGAAAACGCACAGTTATACAAACTATAAGTATAACTCGGAAGACATATCTGGAGCTAATATAATATAGACTTGATTTGTTTGAAATAAGTTCTGCACGCTACGTCACTCTCTTCTCAGCACTGCATTAGAAAATTTGATACATGACTTTTTGTATTTGAAGAATTGATATTGGGATCATGTGAGTCGTGATCGCCGATACGATCTTAGCGTGGTTCCACTTTCATGCATGAAAGTTGCTAGAAATTGATAGCTCACTTTTACCATCATTTATAGTATATCTAGAGAACTTCATTTCTTCTTTGCCAGAGAATTAGAGTCTCGGTTACTTCACCGAAAAGCAGAGTCCTTAGGTAAGCATCTATAAGCAAACATGAAGTACTGCTTGACAACCAAGACGCAGAAACTCGACGGAATAATCGGACCGTTTGTTTTAATCGGTCGTAAAACTTTTCGTAATCTCTCACATTTAAGCTCTGTGTTGGCGCTAGTTTGAATAAGGCAATGATGTCATAAGAATTGTTTTGCTGGGCGTTCCTTAGATTGGTTAGTTTGAATATTTTTTGGTTGACATTCCGTGATCACATGTAAAACTTGGTTGTTTTCCCTGGGAAACACAGCTTACTTGATTAAAATAGCTTAATTTTGATCGCCTTGAATTCATTTTTCTCAACTTACCGACAACAACGATCTTGATGTTGTAGAAAAACCTGTAAATTAAACAAATTCCTTTAAATTACTCCCCACGGAGCCAGCTTTAACGCAGGTCCTAGTTGCCATATCTAAGGAATAAGGGGATTCTTTTTCAGAGACCTCGGACTTTCAGGGTATATGTTACTCTCCGCCCCGATCATGTAAACTATCATGCGAGTAGGGGAGTTGAATCTCTTATATTCTTTAGTTGAAGAAGAGTAAGGAGTTGAATCTATTATATTCTTTAGTTAAAGAGAGTAAGGAGTTGAATCTCTTATATTTTTTAGTTAAAGAGAGAGTTCCAAATACAGAAACTTGTCTCTTTCTCTTTACTATAAGTACATAGCATAACTTGAACTTACACCTGTTTCTTATACCTTCAATTCTGTAGGTTAATCTATATGAATATATTATCATTCTTTATTCTAATATTATATTATAGACTTGAAACCCCCACACTATAGATTAGCTATACACATACGTTTGCCATGTGGTTGAGAATTGTTTTAACAGATTGTAATTCATATCGTAACCGTCTCTGCTTGTGTTGAGATTCTATGTATACATCAATACTTAAATACATACATTTGTAATTTGTGCGCCATGTCGAGTGAGCCCTATTTTCCCTTATGCTATGTTGAATGATCTTATGCAAGGATGGCTAATGTAGAATGTAGAGGCATCCTTTTGTGACCCAAATATAGGCGAATTGTATTTTTAGTGCACAGAATCGCATGAGAGTTCAACAGTCGGCTCTATATGAACGTTGCAATGTCCTGAAACAATAAAGACAATGAAATTTTGGGGGCACTATCGCGGTCAAGGAATAAAATTATGATTTTTTACTCCTCTGATTTTTGCACTTGCAGCGAGCTTCCAATTGAAATAGAAATTATATTAATACCATCAACGACGTTGATTCAACGTATAACCGTATATATTGTTATTAACTTAATTGATCTCGATACAAAAAATATTTAGTCGTCATTTCCTGCAAATATTGCATTACACAATCGCGTACTCCCAATCATAGAAATCTATTTACGACCTGCAACTGCTGAAATATTCATCTAAAAATTGTCCATCAATTAATTTGCAATCCGTGATTTTTGAAAAGAGCCGCTCCAGAAGTTAGCCGACT
>JH156181.1:22014-62320 GCA_000226015.1 Mnemiopsis leidyi
TCCTGAGCCATCGCCAGCTGCTGCCGAGCCGGCTGTTGTGGAAGCTGCCGCCACAGAGACGGCCGCTGCAGAGCCTGCTGCCGCCGAACCTGCTGCTGCAGAGCCAGCTGCTGCAGAGCCAGCTGCTGCAGAGCCTGCTGCTGCAGAACCTGCTGCCGCAGAGCCTGCTGCCGCAGAGCCTGCTGCCGCCGAACCTGCTGCGGCAGAGCCTGCTGCCGCCGAACCTGCTGCGACAGAACCTGCTACGGCAGAACCTGCTGCTGCTCCATCACCAGTTATTCCCGTCCCTCCGTCAGACCCAAAACCGGCCAGCACTGCTTCAGTAAGTAGCTTTAATGTAAGCTTTTTTCTTTTTGGAATGGTTTGATGTACGTAATATTTTGAAAAATCTTGTTTTCGAACAAGCATTATATTTTGGAATGGTCGGATGGTGGTTCGCTTGTCAATTCGTCGTTTTGTGAAGGTGGTAACTATAAACTGACAATACAAAAATTTCCATTTTTTTGTAAAACACTGTGCAGGGTGCAAAACGGCTGCAATAATTACATTCAAATTTCATTGTGACGCGTCGATGATATTGAGATTTCAGCACATAAAGATCAAAGATATCTCACCTTTTTTGTAGCAAATATCTGCAAGGTTCGGAAAATAGATATAACAAGGCAATTATTTGGTACAAGTAATTGCTAATAACTTTAGAAGCATTAATAAAATTGATAACAACAACGAAGCTAACTTAAATAATTTAATGTATTAAGGTTGGTAAATAATTTGATAGGTAAGCCTGATCTAATTCAACAATCAACCCTCTTAATTTAGTCTTTACTAATTCATAAACCCTTAAATCTCTCCGAACTGATTTGTTGGAAGAACAAACATCTGCATCATTATCCTGTTTCTTTGTTCCAAAATAACTTATGAAAGTGTAATTTCTTAGTTCGTGGATCTAATCAAAAAACGATTTCTTCTTGCCATTCTCCTTATAAATATTGCTTAAATTTTGGAAATGCAAGCATTTGACAAATTTTCTTCTAAAACGTTCCATTGCATCAACTTCTGTCAATTCTGATCTTTTTCCCTGTCTCATCTATAACCATTCCATGCACTGTCAACTTTTCCACTTTTCCACCTTCAGTCGTTCAGTGATGCGGAGTCTTATATCTTTGCTTTGCCAGTCTTTCGGAGCATTGCAGTGTGAACATTCTGTGTGCTTAGTACTGAAGTGCTAATAATTGTACAAAGTCAGGGCCTGATCTATCGCCTCAAGTTTCTTCTGAAGTTCCACAACGATGTTCTTTTCGATCAAGTTTTCCAGGCGGTCTATCTTCTCGCTCAACTGAGCGACCTATGATTGATATTTCCAAGTCAGAATTCAGGAAGTAGGCATAGCAACGCTATAATTGCTATGATTGATTATAGTATTCATTTGCTTTAACGTCAATGCTGATTATTTATTATCAAACTATTGAACACGTTTAACTTCAATTACAATGGAAATTACGATTGGTAAATAAAAAACCAACCTGTTCTTCAACGATGTCTATTTTATCTCTGTCCGTAACCGGATCGAATTTAACAATTTCTGGAGCATATTCTTCCCTTATCTGACTCTCGTACCTAAATATAATACCTTGAAAGTGCATTATCTTAATCCCGTTAAAATTTAGATATTCTTATATCTGTTTGTACCCAAGAGAAATTAAAACATGGAACTTTCTATATGTTGATTGAGATCCATGCCACACTCGGAAGTGTCTGGTCAACTGCAATTCCTAGATCATGATAATTCCTATTAGCAAATTCTCTGCAGCTGCAACATTTTAGGTCTTTATGGATGAAGGTTCCAGAAATTTTGGCAAATTCTACAAATTGATTAAAACGAATCAACTTTTTCTCATTTTAAAGTACTTTAATCATTAACAAGTAGAATGCAGAATTTGTAGCATGCTGCACACGCTTAATTCATTCACGATGGCTGGTAGGACTTTTTGTTACTGGCGAAAGTCGTAACAATTCAGGAAGCTTCATCAGCACTACATACAAGTCGGTGAAAAGGATGCGATATCGTGCAAACATTTAAAACACGTTTTAAGATATGGACAAGAGCTTGTGTGATTTGACTCAGAAATAGTTTATATTTTTTGCGGAAGTTAAGTTTAAGAGTGGTTATATGCTTGAGTAATTGAGCGTCATAGCTGTATCTCCAAAGAGACACGTCTACAAAGACACAAAGTCATTATACGTTTAAGTTGCTACAAAGAGAGTGAGCAATGATTTAATGTAGGTTAATAAGACAGCTTAGAATTACTTACCCTTCCATAACTTCTTTTGGTAGTGTTCTCTCAAATTCAATGATGAACCTGTGGTTTGAATGTAGATGACATTGAGATAATCAATCAAAATTTCTCTTTTATTGGTCAGAGATCGAATAGAAAACCTAAGAAATCATCAAATATTTGAAAAAAACATGCCTTGCTCTATCGATTCTAGCAAAGAGTTCCGCTTTCTCGAAAATCCTGGAGTAGGAATCTGCCATGAGTGCGATAAGGAGATTTAGAACAACCACACAGGAAAGGTAGATCCAAATAACTGATAGGAACATCCACCTGAGGTAGAGAGACTGTCAAACCATCAATTATCAATAAATGTCTAGTTACGATTTAGTTAGTCCATTCTATAATCTCCGTCATGATCTTGTTCATTAAACTCAGCAAAACGATCACTTTGACTTAAACCTGTGGATCACATAAGGAATATTCAATGAAGATATTGGACTAAAACTTTCGATAAGTTGGTCTAATTAGACTCGGTAAAATCATTAAACATAGTTAAGTAACATACTTGATCAACTATGGTAAAAATTAGAAATTGTATTGCAGAATTACACTAATACACTCACCATTCAGGATAGATTGATCTGTCTAGACCATCAAGGTACTCGTAATCGATCAGGACCATCCTCAGGACAACGAAAATTGTTTCATAGAACGTTCTAGCATCCCTTGAATCTGTCTCACTGAGGTTTTTTGATGTGCTGACGAGGCTGGTTAGAGGTGCTTAGCGGAAAATCAATCAAGCCCGTGCTTCAAAAGCCCTAGTCTAAGTGAATGTTAAAAATTTAAATTTGGATTCTCAAAAATTTTTACTTGAAATAGTGGATATAGTATTAGACAGAATGCATTATAGAGTAAGTGTGTTCTGCATCAAAGAAGTGTTGGGAAATATATATTTGGTTGTTTAAGGTTTTGCCGCTATTGGAGATTTCCCGGCGTTATGGTCTAAGGATGCAGAAAGTGCCTAAATACCAAATGAAGATGAAAAATGCTAGAAATTTCCCGCTCGACCTTGCTCCAATTGAAGTAGGTGCAATCAGTTCTCCGTTCAACCTTTTCCCTTCAAGAGAAATAATATGCTATTTCGATAGCTAGAAGAAGTTGCGTAAGAACTGAGAGCTGTGACAAAAAGAAAAAGTACACCTAATTTACCCATCTGAGTGGTTGTGTGGTCGAGTTTGGCTGTAAGGTAAAGTTAGTAAGCATGCGGCTATAGTACTGCTGTGATCTGTAATACAGATTCTGTATAGGTACTTTGAACTGTAACTGGTCTCTTAAAATCCGTGCTATAATGCAGTATTAATCAATATTCTTTGAATAGTACTTTAGTCAAATTTGGTGAACGATTGAACGCTGGATTAGTTAGAAATTTTAGTTCGTTGGTCAAGTTCTCGGAGATATTCATGCCAGAATTAGTATGTTTCCATGCTGAAATTTGCTACTTAATTAATATAGTCGGCTTGATTAACTGGGTTGATATCTTGAAGAATAGGCTTCAGCTCTTGGTTATTAAAGCTTTATTCAGGAGCTTTAACTGAAAATCGACTGCTCGCTTGTTGCATTGATCTTAAGCGCAACTGCACTTATTATATGCATCTGATTAAGCAAGAGGCCAAGAGGTGCTATTTTTGCCATGCTGCATTTACTAGTCTGATCATTGTGTTATAATTACCCTTCGAAATCCTCCGATAACCCGCTGCAGTTAAAAGGCAGTCAGCTCAAAATTACTAGTCTATTTTATTCCGATAACGGTATTTTAAGTTATCCTCAGCGTTATAACAGCAATTACAGCACTAACAGCAATAGACAGAATGACAAGAGACAAGGAATTCTTATTGAAAGACAAACAAGGTCACGGCTAGTTATTTCACTACAACGACAAGCATAATTATCAGCACAAATTAGAAATTGAAAAGACGGTTTCAGCGTAGCACACTAGATAATTCGATTGCTTTGATGAATGGCGCAAAATTCAGCCATAAAACGAAACTATTTAGCCAACTTCAGTGTATTTATATATATACGATTAAAAGTTCTCCAAGATGAAAAATTCGAGTCAGGTTATAATTACCAAATGTAATGTTTAGAACTCAGCACAGAGTGCAAAAGCAATATCACCGTTCGGGAAGAGACAGGGGTAGAGGTTACTTTCTCAGAAGTTAAAGCCTTAGGGACTGCTTTCAATTTGTTTTGGGCTGCTTTACTTAAATAGTGATACTATCTTGATGATGCAGTAGTTTTGAGTGAGTTAGTTTAGAATCATTGGTGCTGGGGGAGTTAAAACTTAGAAATTTTCTTTTTACGTT
This sequence comes from Mnemiopsis leidyi, assembly GCA_000226015.1. Classification (NCBI taxonomy): domain Eukaryota; kingdom Metazoa; phylum Ctenophora; class Tentaculata; order Lobata; family Bolinopsidae; genus Mnemiopsis; species Mnemiopsis leidyi. The sequence continues at coordinate 26,654 of JH156181.1, forward strand.
CTAGGCTAATAGCTGTGATGACCTCTTATTCAATGCAAAGATTAGTTTTGTAGTAATAAAGATAGAAGGTTTCCAAAGACTATGCTTCTGTAATTTCAAGCAGTGCCAGAACTATGATAAAGTCCTTAGATAAAGACCTCGAGTTCATCCCGGATTATGCATAAGTTTACTGTTGTCATGGTTACAGTCTTGTTGTCATGGTTACAGACTATAGTCTTGTTGTGAGCGTTGTGGACATTATAGCATTGGCTAAACTGTTGAAGGCTAAGGGAACTAGCTTACTGGAGGCTTAATGCACAGGCATTGCTCCGAGGATGCTTGTTGATTTATTGAGTTCCTCGATGGCCCTAATGCCCTATGCTGGGTGCTGCTTTGCAAGTGCTGGAGATCTAAGTTCTTGGAGATGTGGTTTCTTTGTAACCTGAACCTTGGAGCTGCGGCGTTGGAAGCAGCTCCCTCTTCTAGGGGGAGAGCCACTATTGGGGCTCTAGGAGCCCCGTGGATACGTCTTACTCTAAGGAAAGGTCATTGTTAATACGTTCAAAATTTTTCTTCCACTGACAAGTTTAACTCTTTCGCTGCAATGCCATATTGATTTGGATTAACTATAGATCTAAAGATAAATAATTTGGAATAATTGAAATGCCTTCCGATCATCTATCATTATATAGCTTTATATGTTTTGGAATGTATAATATCCGGCGGCAAGATTTTAGCATAGCACTAGCAATTATTAATAAGCAGTAAGTCAGTCTAGCCAATAGCAAGGCAGCTTTGGCCAGTGATTTAGCATAGCTCGAACCTTAATCTGTCTCCGGGTCGCAATTCGCTAAAATGTGTGACATTTAACATCAAAGAGACATAACCGTCAAAAGAATATATTCAAAAACATATAAATATGACATATGTATAATTAAGACACTCGTATACAAAGCTTTTACGACTTTTTAACACAGTAAGAACGATAGAAAGCTTTAATTTTTATACCATTCCTAAATCAACATGTTATAACTTACTTGCTGTAAGTAGTTTTGTAGAAGACACAAACTGCCGGAACAAAAAGTGTAGCAAACATTGTTCCGATGGTACTGAGATCTCCCATCACATATTTCATGTACACCACAAACGGACCGACCTGTCAAGAATTGCAGTAAGATTCTCATTAATATCCTTTTAAAGTGGTAATAACAAATCGATTGTTGAACCACATGATTCACGGTAACCAGATTCAACCAATTTGGAGTCCCTCAAGAACATTTATTTCGACCATTACATGTATTACCTTTTTAGTTATCTGTAACTTGAGGAAGCAAGACAGCCACATGATTATCATCACAATTGCACCAAACAGATCTGTTGCATTAATGAAAAGCTGTACAGAGGCATCAAGTTCATCATTCGCACTGTTCATTCTAGGTTCCTTCACTCTCTTGGCACCTCTTACAAATATGATAACCTTCCCGATGATAAAAAATAGAAGGAGATTGTCTACCAAAAAGTCAATGAGTACTGCCGGTGATGATTTTACGTCATCCAAAAATGTTAATTTCCTATCACCATACCGCTTTTTTAGGAAGTTTTCAAGGTCTTTCCCTTTGAAATGTAGAGCATTAACCTCCCTCTGATAAGTATCGTCGAATAATTTCTTTAAAAAGTTTAAGTATTTAAATTTCTCTTTAAGGAGTCTGACATTGCTGATAAATCGCCACACATACGCGGACATGGCTATGATGATGGACAGTGCATACACACCGTCCACGGGGCTGAGTTCGTCTATAAAAGAATGAGGCTGAACGTACACGAAACTCCAAACACTCAGAAACACTCCGAGAAAGATAAACTTCTGGGTAGCATGCTTCTTGGCGTAGAGCTGCCATTTCGCCTTGGTAAGTCTGTCGAAGATGGAATGTTCGATGAGACCCATGTTAGCTAGCCACACGAGATAATGGTAGAAGGAACAAAACATTTGACGACCTGCGATTTGTCGTGTTAACATATCATCGTACTTGGACTACTAGGATAATCATTAGTCAATAGTCATCCCACTGATCCAATTTGTATGTATAAAGGATCATAGTCATCTCGTAAGAATCATCTTGAGTATATCTAGATAATTTGAAAACATGAAGCCCTGCACGTCAGCATAATTGTCAGCTTCTAAGATGTATTTAGAATACATTCTCGTATGTTTCATCGAGTTACGATTACGACTAAGAATTAAACTAATTCCATACAGTTGTCAAGTCAAACTTTAGGAGGGCATTAGTAGGGATAAACTACTGAGCATTAGACAATCTTTGCCTAATTTGACATAAGTGTGGGCTAATGTTTAGTGCTGTGAGTAAAAGATACTGACGCAAAACATGCCAAGTTATTGACAGTTCTACACATAATGCTCATCGCTAATACAAAGATTTATTTATGTAATTTCTGCTTCGCCTTTGCGACTGTGTACTTCTGTTTTTAGCTGAACACTTAACAGTTTAAGACTTAACATTCTAATTTTAAGCCGACACTTTAAGCTGACACTAACTTTAAGCTGACACTTTATGACATATCGATATTCATAACTCAAACAAGTAATCGCTAGCTGAAGTTTGCACAGCACTTTTGTTTGATCGATCATAAACAATCTCATTGAGAATATACTAGGAAAATTAAAGCAGCAAGAGTCTCACCGGAACTTCCAACCAGTCTATCTAACTGATAGTATCTTTCTCCTTGATATACATCCTCAGTGACAAACCTAGGATTTTAAATGATAAGGAGATTGTTTGTTCTATTTACACAATGAACGATTAGTTGCTCGATGATGTGATATACCTTTAAGGGAAAATGTCATTGAAATGCATTCAACCTACTCATTGCAAATGTTAAGTTTAATAGACAATTGTTTACATACTTATCGAAGACTTCTCTAGTAATGGTAGGCATGGTGTAGGCTATTCTCATGAGCCCCATTATACCAGACTTGTCTTCTATGCACGTATCGGCCCCCTGAAGGAAGATAAGACAAGGATTAAACTCTTGTAATTACATATCATATCTCAGTACTTGGTCCTTTAGACGGGCAAGGAACGTGGATAAGGTAAGGTATACAAGCACTGTCTTGATTTTAAAGTGAACAATGATGAATTGTAAACGGCAGTTCGGTTTAACTACAGTAGATTCTTGAATGACGGATAACTTCAAACAGTCTCAATAGTGAAATAAACTTACCTTATCTACAAGATAAGCAGAGATATCGGACCGAGCGTAGTAACTAGAGACTATAATGGGTGTGTGGTTGACATTGTCCAGCACGTTTATGTCTGCCCCTTTCTCAACCAGCAGCTCCATTACCTTCATCGCACCGAACTGAGCTGTGGGACAAAATACAGATGATCTGATATGGATCAAACAGCGGGTTTTAAGTGATAATTGGTGATATATTGCATGTAGTTCATCAATGGATCAGTTGTTTTTGCGTTCATGTGAAAAATAGGATGAAAAATAATTGTTTGAAGTTTGAAATAGTTGTGGCCATAGATGTGCGTGATGACAATCAGCTTCTATTTATCGCTTTAAGAAGTAAAGGAACCGATGATAAGCTATAGTTAGTGTCTATTTATTGCTTTAAAGAAGTAAAGGAACCGATGAAAAGTCTTAGTTAGCTCATCATTTAGTATACATTTTCTCAAGGTATAATGGTGGATTTTTTGGGATTTATAATGTTGTGAAATAGTTTGATTGTCAAAAACTGATTTACCATAACCCCTCCCTGGACGCGAAGACATTTTCTGAACGAGCTAACACTTTTCACGACTATAAGTTCCTTAAGGAGGACCTGCATGGCGACTTTAGCTAGACAACAAAAGCCTTTGAGTTTTTGCAGACACTGCAGACAAAAGAGTAGTCACGCTTTTAATTCGAACCAATTCCCCCACGTTTTGAATGAAAGAGTTAAAGCCTTTGAAGTCCAAATTATGTGCTGCATGGGAGGTAACTGTTCATGGAGGGTAAAAATATCGTAGGTGTTTTCTAGGGTATCTTCTCGCCTTACTTTCTAGCTAAACAACTTAGTGGTTAATATTGCCACATGGTCGAATTGCGGTGACTCTCGAGAAATCTTGCCATTTTCTTGAGTAGTTGACAGTAGCATCAAGAGAAGTAGGAGAAAATTATGTTAATATGAATGTGTGATGCATGAATTTTGACACTTACCAGCCACGTGCATAGCAGAACGTCCTGTTTTCTTACATCTGTAGTTGATGTCGGCGTTGTTCTTGATAAGGGTTTCAGCTGTGTTGGGTTTCTGAGCTATTGCTAAGGGGAATTTCCAAGTTAGTTTATAAAGAATAAGGTATTGGAACAAGTTGTAGACATCGAGTTGTGCAATTCGTCGCCGAACTCAGACAAATTGCAGAACTTAGTTGTTGTGATTTGAAACAGTCAGTGTAACTACTCAACGAAACATATAAGTCAACATTGAGGTAAATTTGGAGGACGTAAAATGGATCTAATATTGATGAGCATTGTCGTTTTATAACAATAAGTTTGAATGAGGTACCTGCATAAAAAAGAGGAGTGTAGCCATCAAAGTCTTCTGCGTTAGGGTCAGCTCCACAATTAATCAGTTTTTCAACCTCTTTCTTATCGCAGTATTGAGCTGGGATAGTTTTAGATTTTGTGGCGTTAGCGAATCTTAATTCCATTTAGTCAAACGGTGAACACTCTCATCAAGCATTAATATAAAATCTTAAACTTACATGTTTTTACAAGAACTTGCATTTTTGTACCTGTTATGTGTAAGACTGTTTGACCATGATAATCCATCAACGCTAAATCATGAGATTCGACCAGTGCATTGAATTTATCATCTTCAACCTGTAGATAAGAAGTATTTTGTTCATGTAATGAAATTAATCTAAGAGCTGAGCATTACTAATAAAAAAATATACACAACAAAAGTAAATCGCATAACTTTTCCTCAGTGGTTCAGATTCCAACAAGTGAGAGTAAGACTTATACTAACTTTAACTTAATTTGGGCGATACTCGATCGAAAAGACAAACATTCATAAGCACGAGAATAAAGCACATTAAAATTTCATTTGCAAAAAAGGCAATCTGCGAAACTATTTTGCTGCTTTTCCTACCTCGATGGTGCAGTAAGGGGCCATGGTAAGGACAGCCCCCTGGTCAAGAGCACATTGCTCGAGGTATCGGAACAGAGCGTAGGGGTCGTCTTGGTTTTCAAGTTGCGGGGGTATATCTGAGGGAAGATGTGTAAAATTTCTAGTGCAATGTCATTATTTTTTTGCGTATATATATTCCGACGATTGAGCCGTAAGGTGTTTTATGTTTTATTGAGCCTCATATTGATCATGATATATTATTCCATCTCAGTACTTTCGACAGGCTATACAATTGTCAAGCACTGAAAACTGTCGAAACCGCATCATTTTCATGTTCAATCATTGTTGTAAAATGAAGGCAAACATAATAAAAAATTCACCTCTAACATACTTAAGATAAATTGACTGTGGCACATGTAGCATAATAACACCTTGAAAAAGTTTATACACATATTCACTATATACTACTGTTGTCCATTTCTGCTTGTGCTATTATGCATTAAAGAATTGTCTGTCAATTTGTCATTCCAATAGTGTGTGTGTGTAAGCTTGCATATTAATATGAAATTCAGAATCAATGCACGAACTTATCAGTTATCACTGCATTACTAATCACTTCATCACAAGCATAGAATAACTTAGTCATGGTAAATGTAGAAGTCTTTTGCCATGAAATCAATACATCAAAACCAACTTAACCAACTTAAAATTCAAACCTGTTATGGGTGATCGTGTGGGACCTTGAGAGTCTTTCAGAACATCTTTAAATAGGGATATTGCAGTTTGTAACTGAAAGAAGAACAGCGTTAGTACAATTATCAGAAAATCAAAGCTCAGGTCTATTGCAGAGTTGTAATGAAAAAGTAATACCCTTCAAAATAGTTAATGTTACCCTCTGAAGTTGATGTAACAGGTATAAACTCAACTTATTTGGACTGATAAGGGGCTCATATCTAAGGCGATAACTACAGATTAAATAATTTGTACCGCAGCTCTTGATTCCCTCCACTTATTTCTCCTTCTCGAATCTGCCTTATCGAAAAAGTCGTAGATAAAATAGAACAGTCTCCAAACGTTTAATCTCCACTTGTCAAGCCAGATGCAAAAACAGCCGCAACAACTATCCGGGTCCCTTTCTGGTCCTAAATGCCTGACTGTTCTTCTTTGTTTCTGTCTCATTCTGTATGTTATATCAAACAATCTGTTTTCATTATTCAGGATCACTCTAATGAACTTCTCAACCATGGTCTCCCTTATCTCTTCCACCTCGGGAATGGAGTCAGTGTAGTGGGAACTCTTCACTGACACCACTTCCTCGAGGAGCACATCGGGGGTTGTTGTGGGTCGTCTGTAGTCGTGTTTCAGAAACTCTGGACTGGGGATAAAAGTTGGAGAGTTTGGGTGTTGCTGGTAGGGAAGCTCCTCTGGAGTTCGGGAAGGGGAGGGAGGGACAGTTGGGAGTTGATGGAACATGCTGAAGTGGCTTCTTGACTTTCGACGGGGTTGAGGTCTTTGGATTATTTCTTCATGGTAAGGAGTTTCTTGGCTATCTGTGGCCTTCGTACGTTTAGGTTTTGCAGGTGGCCTCTTTGCTTCTATCTGATTGATATACCTAGACGCAAGGCCAAGTTTATTGAATTTCGTAGAGTATGCTGCATCGTCATCATCCGCAGTTTGAGGACGTGAGCGAACGAACCCTGAAATTTTCTTTGGGACATGGCTTTGTGATGATTGGAGATATCCGGAATTTGGAGAGGTATCTGCGGAGAATGACGGGGTAGGGTTTTTTGACGAAAACAAGGCCGATGACGGAGAACTTGGTAAGCCAGAATCTGGGGAAACGTTGGTGAACTTCAAGTCCATGTCGGGTCGATCAACAACTCTCTCCATAGTGTATTCGGTTTTCAGTCAAATTATGAATCAAGACAATGGCATAGTCAAAGAACAACCACGAAAACGCAAACACTGCCAAAACTCTGCATCTATTTGCACTTGTAAAAGTTTTGGTGTATCTGTGACCAAATGTACAATATTGGTCTGCTTTTACAGGCTCAATCGTAAACACCTTAATAAAATTTCCGCGGCTACTGCCCGTCGCACTATCTGCACTGCAAATTTAACCTAAACCCAATTACATTGAATAGATTTATTCATATTTATAGGACAATGACCTAAGCCTTTTTGATATCATCTGTATTCTGCAGCTTTTGCAAAACGACGCAAAATATCGATGTTAGCTAAAGCCATCGACGATATATTAAGTGAAATATCAAATTTTCCAAGCTGTAACTTACAAAAACAACAGACTTGCTGCGAGTTTTAGACGTGCTCCGAGAGGAAATTGACTCCTGAGATTTAGACAACTCTCGAAAATACTTGTTATTCTCTCTTAGCCGCTTTAGCAGATTGGAGTGCTGCATTTTTAGCAGGCACTCAGATCAGGATCCGCACCCCTGATCCTATGCAACAAGGCTTTTCAAAACTGGAAATTTGCTAAGATTTGTGCACTGGACTTAAATTTAAACGATTCCTGCCTAAATGTAAAGAAAAAGAGGATTTGCTCAGACTTAAAAATTTTTAGAGCAATACCTCAAAGCAACACATCAAAGCAATTTTCCAAATTAAAAGTTGTGGTATTAGCGGAACAGAGCAGCAGAAAATTTACTCAGTTTTTTCTTTGCTTCCATTGAACGACTGTCCACCTACAGTGTAATTAATCAAATTGAAAATTTGCACTTAGGGTTAGTCTAACTAAAAGGACGGATAACGGAGCCGCCAACTTTGGTCCTGTCCTCTGGCCAACCGAGTAAGCCCTTCATTAATTGTTCCTCTCACTGTCAGCATTGTTCCACTATTCGTCACATAATTTGAACCAAATTCAAGTCGTTACATCAGCATGTTAAAGCAACAAAATCAAAATTTTGGGAGTGCTGTTAATTTGAGAGGAATGCATAGGAATGCGGTCAGGTGACAGCTTCCTAAGTGTGGAGTATGGACTATTGCCTGGTCCTGTAATAACTCCTGGATACAGCTATTACTGAACAGTAAATCTTGACTGTAAGAGCATTTTCACCGATTCAGTGACTTCTCCTCTGATTAAAAGGAAAAGATTTACCAAGCTGGACGGTTTGGGTTTGTATGTGAAGGAAGGTGGATCTTTTTGTGCTCGTGACAATAGTTAATTGTCTATAATTGCACTAATGAATACGCGAGTGAGGTTTGTCTTAGTGGGGCATCGTGGGTGAACTGTGAAGTTGGTCACACATTTTAAAGTAATGGGTGGTGCTTTCCTGCAGTTAACTTAATTATAAGAAAGGCTTGATAATTTGGGTTTACCCGAATATTTTTAATAGTAATGCTAAAAGTTAAAAATATTTTACGGTATACATGATTAGCGCACGAAGAAAAAACGAGAACAGCGTTACCTTATACCTTTTTTAAAAGGAATCCACATACCCCATGTGTTAAGCCTCTGAGACCAGACTGCCCTTTGAAAGGGTGAAATCGCAATAGTTTGCGATAACGTCCTTTTTCTTTGACCTCCTCTACGTCCCCAGTTGATTCCTGAGACAGCCCCCGGATCATAGCTCCACTCCCCAACTCTAATAACGGAGCTTGTAAGGTCTGTATTTGTATCGAGGGTGGTCTGCTTCTATCAACGTTCAACAGTAAAGGTTTCGAGTCTTGTCTGTGAAGAAAGTTGATAGTTCTCTGAGACTCTCGTCTCCTGTCCAACAACTCGTCTAATTCTATTGGATCCAGAGGAGTTCTCTTCACTTCTACGTATGGAAACTTTGCCACTGACACAGTTGACTCCTGCCGCAGTATCCCCTGGCCCTGCTGAGGGGACACAATGGAACCAGACCTGGATCTTGACGCAGGCGGCCCAGAAAACAGGCCAGAAGAGGTTGACTTTCTCCTTACAGATCTCATCCTAGACCGATCAGTAGGAACCTCGGCGGGACTCTCTCCAAGTCCGGCTGAAGGTGCTGAACTAGTCCGCCGTATAGCAAGACCCTGAGGTCGGGGATGTTCTGATACAACTGAAGGTCTGGAGTGACCTGGAGCAGTGTCTCGTATTGTCGGGAAGATGGATGATCTTCTGCGACCTGATTCTTCGTCTATCGCTGGGAGAGCCATCGAGGTTCTCCTGTTTGTCATCATCTTTGAGCTGTTGCGAATGTATCCCCTGGAACCTGTTTATCTGTTATATGATGGGGTGTCCACCTTTAAGCTGGGTAGTGGTCTCGAGGTGTGTTCCGCATTATAAAGTCCATTTTAGTACCCTGTCAACTTGATTTCAAATTTAAACGTCCAAAGTAGAATGATTCATTAAAGATAAACAAAAACACGGTTACACGACTAGACATATAACTGCTAAAATAACAGCAAGAAAGTAAATTCAGACTTCGGCAAGGTACGATAAGAAATAGTCTAATGGTTAAAATTCGTCCAAATAAAGAGTCAAACCAGTTTTTAAATGAAGTCGATTAGAAATCGTACAGTCTCAACCACAAAACTGCGTACCTTTTGATATAGGTGCAAATTATTTTGTTAATTAAGTGCAATTATCGTTTTTTACATAATGAACAACAACTACCTCAATTTGGATATTAAGCTCATTGTAAAAAGCGTATCATATTAGCTGCATTTAGAAGAATTGGCTGCATTTAGAAAAATCATCATTTATTGTGGTTCTTTGTAAGAACAAAGAACCACAGAACAATTGTTGGAATCAATCTTTCATTGTTGAAATTTTTTACAAATTGTACGTGACGCCTTAATTGTTTTGAATATGACGACTAACGATTATAATTGTCCAATCATTTATCATCAGTGAAAAGCTAATGTTCATGATTATAATGCCATGATATGCATATTGTCATACTGCAGGTTACAAGAAAAATGCCTGACAATCGGTTCGAATTTATCAGATAATCCCATCAGTATCAAAACAAGGATATAACAAGGAATAAACAAGGAATAAAGGTATAAATAAGAAAAGCACTTAAACTAAAAGTAGACTATTTAATTTGCTCTAACATCATTGCACAAAATATATGAAGATAGCATTTATTTATAATATATGTATAAAAATATATGCAAATAAAGACAGCATTTTGAATGAAGCAAATAAGAGTTCGATGTTCTGTTAGGTAACATAAGTTTAAACGAGCTATTCAATTAACGTTGACGTTTATGAATTATGAAATTGTAAAAAATATAAACGAGACCTCATTTCGAAGGAAATTCCAATTGCTAATTTGTTGCAGCCACCATAACTGTTTTAATTACCCATGTATGAATTTTTAGAATTTTTCGGTTACCATACAATTAAGCAGTATCAATGTCCTCGACCGTTTTATTTTGGTGAAAAATATGCATTACAGGCCTCTTTAAAGCTAAGGTAACCTGCATGCTTGAAGCAAATTTGGTTGATATTTTGCCACTAACTACCCAGGTAATTATTGTGGCGTCTATAACTGCCGTACTGCAGTGCACAGCGCAGAGAAAAGTTTGCAACATCATAAATTGTAGAATCTGAATCAATAAGGCATATATGTTTCTCTATTTAATTCTGTTCCTGTCCACCTGTTTAAATTATTTAAGTAGCCACTCAGTAGCCACTTAGTTTCCTGATTTTGGAGTATCATTCGTGTTTCTGATATTTGGGTTAAATCAAACTCTTCTAAGCAGCCACTCAAGATAGAATAAAATCAATAGAAAAAGTCATGCAATCCCTAAAACATATTTACCCTGAAGAATCCAAGCCAGGACATTGCTGAGGAGGATATTAACTTTCCAACACCAACATAATTGCTCGACACTTCATTTTCTTGATCTGCACGCTTCAATTTTCTTAGAAAAGCATCCCCAGCTGCCGAAGAAGCCAGTTCTGCATTTTCTTCAAGTTCGTGTAGGTCCTCGTTGTCATCATTTCCCATCACCACGAACAACAACCCGCTTGATCCTCAATTAGACAAAACAACAACAAAAATGCGAAAGATAAAATACGTTTAGAATTCAGTCATGATTGTGCTATTGAACAAAGCTGCGCTTTCAAAAAATTTCACAGCAATCGTCTGTTCCAATTAAGAATGATTTTGAAACCGTTCCGATGGATGAGATCACTTCAGTCTGGAGTCAGGAAATGTAATCTTGGTGAAGCATCACCAGTGTGGAATACAGATGTTTTATTCGGCATGAGAAATTTACCATCATAATGTGGGAGGAAAATCGTACGTGACCCGGATCTGTATCGATCTATCGAGCCAAAGAAATTTCGTAGATATCTTTGATTGGGAAAGTGTAAAAGTGGATGTGTAAGTATATGAGACTAAATTTTTGAGTTAGCCATTGAGCAGCTGACTCATTAGCCATATCCTTGATTTAACTAGGTTATAAACTAGAAAACAATTAGTTATGTTATTAAAATCGAGATATTGTATGATTGTTATTAGCCTTTCATTAGCCTCTCGAGATCTTTTTCCCTTACCCGCCAAAAGAACAATTTTCTGAGGAAAGTGCTGCAACAAGAAGCTTCTTCCTTCAAACTGTTGGGTTTGTTTGGCGGTGTTTCATTCTCTATATCAGCTACTTTCACAGCTCTATTCAGTAGTGTCTGAGAGGGATCCGTGTTCCCTTTCTCTGTATCTCGTCTCATTGTGTCATTGTGCAACTTAATACAAACGATTGACAAATAGATCCGCGATGGTTATGAAACTCAGCAGATGAACACAAATGCGGAAACACCCAAATCGTAGAGTGCCGTTCTATTTGCCATGATTATGATTGTTATGGACAAGCGATCATGCAGGAGGGTAATTAACCGTCAATAATTATTAACTCTTGCTGTATATTCGTTGTCTGTGTCAACCCGTAGCACTAAGCTGGTCACTAGTAAACTATTATTGATGCCGATTGCCGGATCAATCCCAGATAGTATGTTATTATTCATTATTATCGATTAGCAATCATGATTACTGTGCTATTAGACATCACTATCACAATTGCAACTTGATATTTTGTGGGTGGTTCCTACTTGATTTCCCTGCTGTGAAATGTAAAAACTCAGCCTTAGTTGAACAGCTGCAGGAAAAGCAGTTACAAGCGTGGCCAATTTCTACCCAACTCTAGTGATAATATTGATACAGCTTAAGAGTATTTCTGGCTAGGTATGTACGCTATTTTCCCATACAGCTTATATGGGATATACATATTATAGTTGGGTGCGATTTTTCAAAGTCTCTTTAGAAAACATACGTGCATTTGTAGGATTTTACGATACTTTACAAGATATGCAAATGAGGGATCATGGCTTCAACCTGTGTGTACAAATTCCAGATTTTTGGTCGATGACAAGAAAGATTAGAGTGTCATAGATTATATAGCACTGCGATGTACAGGACATCCTTTGATCCCCCGATCAGAAACTATAACTGATCATATTCTTAAAATTAGCCTGCTTCCCAACGCTTGCTTTCATTTAGCACAACCGCCATTCAGCTCGGCAATAAAAAAGCAGATTACAGCTGGCTAGTCACCCACTATGCATATCGGAGCGGCGATTGAAGAGCTGAAAATCTCTGGAGGGTGTTCCCCTGCTTCCTGTAAATTATTTCTGTTACTGACTGATCAGAAATGTGAAGGAGAAAGGCCGGTAGCCTGCGTGGAGGTTCACGAACTGTCCGATTTGTGGCTTCATCTCCTATCCGGCCATCAAATATTGGCTGACTTCCTTATATGGTAGCGTTGTTCAACTTCCTTATTTGGAAGTGCTTGAGTAGCCTTTAAGTAAATGCCTGCTCTCAAATAAAAAATTGGGACCTTTCACGAGATTTTAGTAACTTTCACCTTTGGGTTTGTTGTTGAAGTTAAGGAGCCATCACTCCACAATGTCCATCAAGACACTGCGACAATATTTAAGGGCAGACTTTTACATTTTATTTTTAGACGGTTTGGTTTGACAGAAATTGACCAGACGATTTTTTCTAAATTAATCTAGGTGTTAAGACTGCTTAAAAGGATTGTGATGGAAGGAAGGAACTGAAGATATAAAGGGTTTAACTGAAATATAAAAGGTTTAGACATTCACCCAAATAAATCCTGATCAGTGATCTCTCTCTTATACGGTTTTAGACTGCAAAAAGTGCCCTCTTTGTGAGATTTTTATAAGTTTTCCCGCTCACAAGATATCAAGGCTGCTCAAAGGCGAGTACATCTGCGAGACTGATAAGTAACAAAACGTGTCTAGACCAGTGCAGCACAGCGGCATGCCGACAATTTCCACAAGTTCAGGTCAGGTTGAAGGAAAGAAAATTCCGCTACACGCACAGAGAAGGCCGCCCTTGCTGTTGATATCGAAACAAGGGCATTAAGTTAAGCAATATAACGTTGTCTAAGGTTCAAGAATGATCAGCAATTTCCGAGGTACAAACATGTTGGTAAGAGATGTTGGAAAAGAGCAATACAAGGACTTACGGGTGCATCTGTGAGAAATGCTTCGGAATCAATCTTGCAGGGATCCTTTACGGTAAAGTTTACCTCCTCAGACTGTTCAGATTCCACGTAGGACGACGGTCGTTCGTTAAGCACAAGTCTGACTGACTGTGAGAGTACCTGATTCTCACGACAAATTGGCATGGAAGTGGACAAAAGGTAGGGCAAGATATCAGGCTACAGGTAAATCTCTTTGTGTAGAAAACGGAAAAGAGATGACAAATGTATTGATCATCCGAGGTGGCGAGCGACATAAGGATGCTGATGTATTGAGCATGGGCCGGGAATCAGGCAGGAAAATAACAAATTTCAATAAACAATTTCTCTGCAAATCCGGCTGGGCCAGACACGCTGATGATTTGTTATACATTAATTATTTCGTTTTAATCCTGATACTCTTACAAAATATTGATCCTTGGATCCGGCAAAATAGATTATCGCTGTTTGGAACAGACTGTACATTTTGTGTGTCATTTTTTGCAGAATGTATTACATTTTATTAAAATGGTGCATGCCACTTTATTTAAAGGGAAATGTGTAACTCTATGAAGTTCTGAAGACAGTTTTGAAGCCTTCTGACATTAATTCTCGAGATAGTTTTCATATCAAACCATTAAAAAGTTTATAAAAAGGATGTATCAAAACGATGCTATTAAAGATCAAATCAAAATGCACCAACAGGAAGAGAAGCTGACATTTAAGGTACAAAAAGAAGACAGCAATCAAGCACCACTCACCGTAAAACTAAAATCGAACTGGCGTTTCGAGTCCGGAATAAGCACGATGGTTTCAGACACTCCATTCTTGTGCTCCATCCCACAGAGACCCAAGGAGGGTGCGCGTGTGTTCAAGTCACACTCTCTTTCTACATTCAAGTGAGGGGGACGTCCAGCTACAAACAGTACTCAGATCAAACTTAATGAATCACCGAAAATGACGAACAAGACTCGAAATATTTGGTGAATTGTTCGACTTCAGCGAAGCTCTACCAAAGCAAATATCTGGAAGACCATATCATGGGAGAAAATTACCGTCAAATTCTGCACTACACGCACACATATAATTCTGGATACGATGGACGACTCTATACAACTGGTGGGAGCGCGTCTTTAGCAAGCATGCATTCTCCTTGCTGACACTTAATGAAGTTCACGGACGGTTTAGGGGATATAGGGAAACGAGCGTCACAGCTCTCAACAACTCTGCCCAAACGAAATAGTTTGACTGGTGTATACTACAATGTGCCTAAAATAAGTGACACGTCCTTAAGGGAGCACAATGTGCGATGTGAAAGATTGGAACACGTCAACTAGCTATATATCTTCCTTTATCCCTCGTTGCCTCGGCAACGCTCCAACCCCGCCGGACGATGATCACCTTGACACTGACTGAAAGGTTCGACAGTTAGAGCAACTAAAAGCGAGATGCGCTCTCCGTGTCAAGATCAGGGTGGAGCGAGCCGTGTGGAGGATTCACAGATGTCAGAGTACGCGATAACTAGTTGCAACTTTTCCGTTAGTACAAAAGTGACAAAATAGAGTGCAGTGTGGGGATGCTTGCACCAGTCACCAGACTTTTGGTTATTGTGAGTCATATCGTAACTTTTAGCACTTGTAATAGATTTACTGGGCCGTTATGCCGAAAAAGGCCACTCTAAAATATGAGTCAAAGTTCCGTTGAGGACGTTCAAGAGAGAAACCGTCATACCAGAGAACCAACCAGCAACCTGTTGACTGAGAAAAGATCACTGCTCGACTTCCCAAGTTGTCACAAACAGAATTAGGAGGTAAGGACTAGGCACAGCAAAGAGACAGTGGTCACTACGCACTAGGGTACAGGCAACGCCGAAATCTTACTGCAGGATCCGTCAAATTATTTTCAAATGTCCTGCGACTTTCGGGGTCCTCACTTTGGAAGCACTGAACTGTTCGAACTAGAATGATCGCCTCTCCGAAAAAAAAGCACAAAGCCTTACTAAAGGGGAAGCATATGATGGCCGCACCGCAACGCAAAGACGCAGAAATTGTCGTACCAAAGAACGTAAGGGGTTGCATCAGAGAAGAGAGCCGTAATGGCCAGGACTCACCAGACTCCAGCTCTCTAAATTAGCAGGAATTTTGACACAACCGCGATCTCTGCTTGCATATTCTTACATATGTACACCGACCAGGAAGTGACAGTTAGAGGAAGTGTTTTAACGGAGTGCAGGGAAAACTTAGGGAGGATTTGGTCTTGTGAGAAAATGCTAGTTATCGCCAGGACTACAGTAGTACAGTTGTCTGAACTTTGGTCTGTATCGACAGTTTTTGTATGGCTGGAATAAGAAAACAAAAGCGAAGGGATCGCCGGATTGAATTATGATCCACTAATTTATTGACAACTATCAACGTAGTCGGTTAAAGAATTCGACATATCATTGTTACGAAAGAGGCAAAAAAAGTTTTTCTTAAAATGCGAGGCCTATATTAAGTCCAATCATGAATGTGATAAACTGGTATTCTTGTCCCGGTGAAATTCTCAAGTGTCTATTATAGAAGTCTCGTTTAGACGAATCATGCCATCAGCAATAACGAAAAGTTTAATAACATGATATGTCACCTAATTACAAACACCGACAGAATCCTTCCTTTCATTTTCAAATCATACTACGAATGACAATTGAACCTGGCACGAAATTAAAAATGAACGTAAATTCATCAAAAAACTACCCGCCTCTGCTGAGCAAGAGTCCTGAAGCGTTGAGTAAGCAGTAAGTGGTAAGTACCCTTACAATCGATATCTAAATCTGTCAACACCAGAAGTGAAATTACCAAAGGTAAGCGTGTGTCACAAGTTTAGCGTCTGTTCCAAGTACTGAATTAAATACTGGCAAAGTTAAAAGTCAAACACCGACAGTTCAGACAGCCCTTAAAGTACAGGGAATACCAATAAGGACGCTATTGCCATAGCAACAATGTGCAGCTAGAAGTCTGACTAGAAATTTCGCCTTCTGAGCCTTAAGGATGTACCAATAGATATGTTGACAGCTTTAAAGTGGTGATAGCCGCATTTGTAATAAACTTATTGGTCCTTGGAAAGACTCTATTTTTGAGTTCGTACTGAAAATATCAAATTGACGCGTGAAATTGTGAAAAACCGTGCAGTAGCTGTTGTCTCCGTTATTTATTTCGGGACAACTTGACAACTTGTTATAAGGTTATAGACAGGGCTGGCTATCCGAGTCGAGGGCAGTGGCAATGATGCACAAACCTTACGATAAGATTGCAAAAATTGACAATCAGACTGTTTTCGATGCAGATCTTGCCAATTAGTTCGTGAGCAATTTGAGCAATTAGACCGAGACGCCTTTAGTGAACTACGACAACAAAAACTTTGATCAATTGATCAGAGACAAGCAACGAAATTGAAACAGCAATTTTATCACGTAGGTCGTAGGGCTCTCAGCACTATTTATAATGATAAAGCGAGTAATTAAATCATGTGTTGGTAAGGCTTACAGCTGTAGACACTGTTGAAATAGGGTTTAAAATGCGGTCTACAACATAGACCCTACATTAGGTTGTTAAGTATCAAGAATTCTTCAATGTAATACTGAATTGTTAAGGGTTTAACGAGAAACGTCTGCAGATATTCAGTATTCATTCTGTTAGATGTTATACTACAATACTGGTATGAAACTTGTAGATATTATACAGCATGATAGGTATGTATGAATACTTGTTGGTATGACTTCCTGACAGTTATGTATAATTTTAAATTGAGCTGCAACAATTTAAATAAAATATATTCACAGGGGCTATTGTACGCGGTGAAATCGAAATTAATGCATATATTACAGTATGTTGACTTGTTAAGCGAGAAAAGGAAAACATTCCTATTGCAGAAAGCAAATGAACTTTAATAATTTCACATCACATAGACGGCTTGAATATAGATTTGACTTTTATCTTGAATAAGATTCATTACCATCTTATGAAAAAAAAGAAAGGGAAGAATACTTTATCTTACACGAATAGTTTAACTACACACATAAACTCCGGCATGGCGAAAGTATAAATGATTTAGTACCTGCCACTAGTTGCAGTAATTGACTGTCGATTACAGTTTTACAAGCCTAACGGGTTACAACAACCCGACAACCCGACTATTCAGCACGATTCAATAGTTCAGTTTCTCTCAACGAAGAGAAAGGTTGTTAAATTAAAGCTCGGAAATTTCTCACGACCAACTTCCGGGAGCTTGAAGTCAGAACAAGCAACTGTACTCTAATCAGTTAATCGGGCAACAAATTTTTTTTGAAGTATTAAGGGGTTTTAAGATCGGTTAAATTTAGATTCTGCTAAATTGCAGCTAGCTTACATATAAATCATCTATCAACGAAGAGGAATATGGGAATTATTAATGAACACCATCGTTTGCATAAAGACCGTCTATTGATGTTGTCTAGATCAGCCTTGTCAAATTCCGTTTCGTAAAGATATGTACTTGACCATTAAAAGACCTTGAATGTCGCAGACGAATATAATCTCTGATATTCTTCGTTGGGACTAGGCCACATGTTACTGACGGACCGCGTGATTTCGATGATTAGCAACCAGAATCGACAACTTTATTTTGTCACTTCCCGTTTCACGTTCGATAATCCTTATATATAACTAGGGTATATATTTAATATATATATGCAGATCTCGGGAAATACGTGACAAGAAACCGGGCTACAGCACGGCTTCATTAAATCGCAAGATTTCTATTATTGAAGCTTCCCCTTTCTCGGTCCACGACTGGTGGACTTCAAGCCGCATACCTGTACAATCTCGGCAGGGTAGCTGTGAACAGAATGGAGCTTCACGTTCAAGTGCCAAGTAATTTAGCACTGCTAATACTGTTGCTATTGGGCATGTTTTCTCGGCCATGTGTAATGGTCGACAATGTGTCGTTACAGGGAAATAGGTCATTCATGACTTTTCATACAAGGATTACAGACTAAACTATGGCGGATTTCATTGTGATTTCCCAGGTTTAAACCATAGCTGATAAAGCTTTACCAAATAAACGCCCTGATTCATTTCATGAGTTTGTTATTCTGAAGTGCATCATATCGTTTCAGTCACCACAGTATAAGACACAGGCATTCCAATCTGTTGCAAATAATCAAATAGAATGACAGTGGTGACATGAGGGGTACACCTTCGTTCGTACAAACTACAAACTACAATCCAAGTCTCACAATCTAATCTTGCCAAGCAGCAAACTCAATATAAGGGATTTGATCTGACTACATTCTCGTCGTACGTACGCCAAAATGAATTGTTCAAGATATTTGTTCAACTGATGAAAAGTGAATGCTGATGAAGACGTCCTGAACTCAGTGATTCGTGTTCTGAAGCCTTTACCTCGATATGTTAAACTGTAGCCATGTTTACTGTTAGCCCTGTTTAAATAACCGTTGACAGCCCACCTACGGTGCTATAAGTTACTGGCAATCCTCAAGGGGGCTGAAAGATATAAGTTTGTTCCGTGAATAGATGCGTGTTTCATTCTTGTCTTCCAAATTGTCCGCTTTCAGACAGATATGTACATGAAATTTTTCAACGAATGCTGCTTAACCAGAGCTTAAATTAATCAATAAACCTCAGCCAAATGGATGAAAAGTTAGCACAGCTGTTTATTGTATCTAGTAATAAATTACTACGAGTTACTTTCTATAGTAGCTATTGGTTAGTTACTATTATAGTAGTAACTGGTTTGTTGCCTTACCTAAAGAGCATTAACGAATAAAGCTTGAACATCAAATTGGTTTGTTTCCATCAAAGCATTGAATTTTAAACATCAAGCTGGTCTGTTTCCATGAAATCATTAGGCTACTTACATCGTATTTCCTGTCGTCTAGGTTCTGAGGTCCAGATGGATAAGGGGAAAGTTGATAGCAAGGTATCAGGAGCTCCCCCTCCTCCTGCCTTGACGCTTGTCCTGACATTCCTGAATCCTGCTCTCTTGGTCCTTTCTAAGATTCAAGCGTCCACGCTCTTATCGAAATCCGCCTGCTCTTGTAGTGGATCTAAAAGAGTTTATAATCCTCCACCTCTGTTCCAAGGCCACCGAAGTTAAGTATAGAACCGGCTGTTATTAGAAATTCTTGGTTCGTCTTAATCGATTTATTATCGATTGCTAGTTCAGAATGATCTCCTCTTTTATCGAGTGGAATTGCGTAAAAGCTACCTCACTCATACACCCATACGGTCTTCATCTTGCGTTTATCTTCCATGGTCAACGTATTTCCCTTGGGTGTTGTAAGTTTGACAGACATACTTTGAGGAAGATTTTTCATCACGTATGTTTAAAATAATGTCTTGTAACTAATTTAATCGTTGACAAAACCTTCAACAAAAAGTTCTCCGACGTGCTAAAAAAATTTAAAGTATGTTTAAACTTGCGAAAATCAAATTGTAAGCCTTTTCAAATCTATCATACACGTCTAGTGGATTAAAGATATTTTGTTAGGGAGTACTTCGCCAAAATAAATTTCTATATCCAGCATTCATGTGGTCTAACTAAAATTGGTTAGTTTTATAGCAAAACAAATCATGTTCTAGTATAAAAGTTTAAAGATATGTCAGATACTGAAATAAAACAGAAATTAAGTTTAATTTGTAACTGATTACTGAGATTCGGCACAATACAAATTTCCTTGCATATAAGGCGGATATGGCGGCACAAAATGATCCATTGATCCTATTCAAGAAATTGTTTGGCATACGTAAGCACTTGATAAATCATAACCGTCACGTGATTCATGTCACGTACGGCTCAATCGTGTTGAAGATCTTGTAACAGATTGAAATAATCACAGTAACACAGTAACGAAATTAATAAAAACAGAATGATAAGGCTCACAAATAATTAAGTAGAATCGCGGATAAGAAAGCTATGAGCAGAACTAGAAGCACGCGTTGTTATGTTCATCCTGTCAAACGCTTCCGCTCATGGAAGAGATCTCGAGAGATTATACTCATTTCAACACCTCACTTCAAGCTAGCTTTACTCTGAGTTAATTACTATTATAATTCTCATGCAGATATCTTAAAGGTATAGCAGATACTGACTCTAACTGGTACAGCGTGCATCATTATTACATCTCTCTCGGTCCTGAGAGAAATACACTATAATTCGCAACATTTCTGTCAGAACCGCGCTTAACTAGAATAATCGACTAATGGATAATTAAGTGCTTTAGGAATCTTTTAATTCTTTACATCGACCTGGGAGCCTTAACCACTACTTAAACGACTAAACGATACTAATTTTCTCATTGATAAGACAGCATAACTGAATAGTGTCAATCGTGATGGTTCATAAGGAGGCACATTCGGACATTCGTGAAAATGAAGAAATTGGAAAATGAGGTATAAAATTTTGAGCAATGAGCAAGAGAAGGTTTCAACAAAGAATATTCAGGAAATGGTCGTGAACAGTTGTAATATATCCTGAAAATGAGCTCTACACTGCCATTAGAAATTATAAATTTCAGATATTGCTCCTAAGAAGGCAGTAGTTATATAGTGCTTATACGCCAAAACAATAGCATGTAAACCGTCTTGACATGATCTTAGCATGCAGAAAAGGCGATGAAGTATTCGAGAAAAAACAATAAAATTATGTCAAGAAGGTAGTATAAAAGAATAATAGTAATAGGTGCCAGTGAGGTAACTTAGTTGATGTTTTGTATGCATGGGTCGTGTCACTGATCTTTTTAAACTTTTGAATGATGTCTTTATGTATATAATCAAATTTCTGATAAATGTTCATTGTTCAAATGCTAAATATGGGCACATGTTATTAAGATGACTGTTTCAAGAAGGGTCTTGAAACAATTTATAATTGATGTCGGGCATTCAGAATTTTCTGAACTTTGGTTGATCGATCTTAATTCGTTAGTATGTCATAAACTACAGTTTTTATCCATATCATAGGTAATCAGGGTATGATGGATATTCATTTTGAAACATATTGTGCTCCGGAAAAACTCTATCACAATAATCAGTTATCAGGACTGTGAAATCATAATTTTGATAAAACGTAGAAGAAAGATAAAATCTTACAAGTTGGTAAACCAGTGCCTTACAGAACTCATGGCTCTTTGAAACTCTCTCTTGTATAAGTGTATGTCCCATTAGCAGAAATGTATGTCCCGTTAGCAGAAAAACAATGAGGGAGTAAGGACAACCTTGTAGCTATAGTGTGAATGGCAATTAGGTACGGTTAGATCTTGTATGTTCATAAGAGAACTGTCATGTTGCCATTTCCTTGAAGGTTAAGAGAAGTGAAGTGTATGAACTATGACCGTGTGAGTGTCAAGTAATTGGTAACAGATTTTTTAAACTTTCAACTTTGGATGATATCTATTCTGCATCAAAGGTTGACTTCACTATGTGTCAACTGTCATTATGATAGGTATTACATCTACAGCCCCCTAGACAATTTCCATTAGTCTAATCTAAAACTTGGTCTCCATTCCATATTAACTAACAGTCATCACCTCTCTGACCCACTTTCCAGGAAAGGTGGTCTCCACTCTTCATGTTGAGGTGGTCTAGGTTTCTAACACTGAACAATCTAATTCAATTGTGCCGTCTGTCATCAAGACATCACTTCTCCGAGAAAATGGGTGAAATGATTAGCGGAGTTATAACTTCAAGATTATCTAATATCTTGATTTTTTATAGCTTGTAAAGTTCAAAATGGAGCCGGTAGACGTGGTCACTTTAAGTTTCTGCCCATCACAAGATCACAACAACATGCTGCTGCAGTGATCACTACCTGCAGCTCTTACAGTTACTTTCTGGTTCCTTGGTACGTGACCTTTATTTAGCAGAACCACAGGAGACTTGTCAACACACTATTATGCTTGTTACAAGATGTTTCAATCTAACCAGACTTTTGTCCAGCTCTGTTACACTTGAGAGGCTTCAACAGACCTCCTATGTTGGCAGGATCACAGCAGAGCCACCTGAACTGTCGTTACAAGCCTAAATACTGGACCTGCTGTCGAGTTATAGACGTCGAAAAAGTTTACAAAACTGTGGGTGAACAGGAAGCATAAAGATGACGGTGCACCTCGAAACATTTGCACTGCTCTCTCTCTTGGAGAAACTCCAGGTTTTTGTATGCCTGCAACAGCTTTGTCTGGATCCAAAAAGTCGCTCAAAAATCCTCAAAGAAAGTATGAGAAGTGGTGTAAAGCTTCTTTAAGTAGTCTTCATTTCGGAATCAGTTTCATGAAAAATACTTTTTTTGACCGCGAAGCTATTGACAAGACTGGGAACAATACCTCAGGAGTCATCGCGCTTAATTTTGGTAAATGATGGCGTACAAATTCTTGCTTTGTGTCTATAAGGTGAACATCTATAAGGTGATAATGCCATCGTTTATGCATACAGAAGAACAGGGAGCTAGGTGGGAACATTCCATTGAAATTGGGAAGCGATAAAATCGTCTGATTTGAAGAACTTATGATTTTGGGAATTCAAAGAAAATAAAAATTGTTAGTCTTCCTTGGCAGACTTTTACAAAAAGGTCGTAAAATGAATCAAAAACTTACTTTTAAGACATTAGTACTCACATTTGTTGATAAGCTTCTACAAAATCTTAATAGTCTTTGTTTGAGCTGCATATCAACTATCCCTCCCCTTTCAAATGTGTTAATTTTAGGTAAAATCAGTATGAACAATTTTGCTTAGTTTTTTACTTTGATTTCGCTATCTTGACACAGTGCATATGATACTGAACAATGGGAAGAAATTGTTGTGTTGCTTTGTGTGCAGAATCCTACCATCTCATTTGGATAATCATTCTTCACCATAGAACTATAAGTGAGGCTGTAAAAAAGCTGTAAAAAGGAATAAGAGACCAATATTCTAATTACTTTATATTTTTCTGGAAATTTATTTTGTTGTCCTTAACTGTAAAGATTCGTTTTACAGCCATAAGTAATTCAAAACTATGCCAATGATCAGAGGCCCATATGTTCTCACACTAATTTGGCCGATCAACGCATTTTGATGGGTTGTAACCCAGCACATATCCATGTGATGACAAACCCTGGCCTTTTAAGGTGTCCGTCATTTGATTCCCATAATAAAACAATAATCCAAATCTTGATCCCACAATGGATTATTGATATGGCTTCATATTGGAAAGCGTGCAATTCAATCATATTGATATTGAACTGTGAAGACTAGTTATTGGCGTTACAAATTATATCAAACAGTCATCCTTGTGCTTAGTCGAATCTAGACTGAATAAAAACAATGGCCGCTTTTCCCTTTTTCAAACAGCTTCTATTAAATGAAAATTCCTTACTTTGGTTTAATAAATCTAACGATGGTTAATCAATAATGTTATCTATTTCAAATGCATGCTATGTAGTAAGATATTTATTAAGCAAAATAAGAAATTAAACCCCTACGCTTTAGAGAAACTAAAAACGATGCAAAGCTAGCTTTAGTAGCTAAGCATGATGCATAGGCCGTTTTAAAATGAACTTGTAGGTTAAGGGCAGCACCAAGTATACAATTAGGTATGAAATGTACTGAGGTAGAGACAGAATGCTCGTCTCTCTAAGTCAGAAATTCCGAACTGCAGTTAAAATTTTCAAATGCGCCTACAAGCAGAAATCTAGCACATTTTGCTCACAGCTTTACGGCACAAGTAGGTTGCTTTGCAAAAATAGCTTTAGATGGTCTTAG
The DNA here is from genome assembly GCA_000226015.1 of Mnemiopsis leidyi. NCBI lineage: Eukaryota > Metazoa > Ctenophora > Tentaculata > Lobata > Bolinopsidae > Mnemiopsis > Mnemiopsis leidyi. Next base: position 51,014 of record JH156181.1, read on the forward strand.
TTTTAAGTTCTACTGGAGTTAAAGCTCATACGAACAACAATAGAGTTGTGTTCTCTTAGGTTAAAATATCTAAGTCATAATTTGACTATATCAAACTACAAGGCGTATGGGACATGGGTGCTCATTGATATTTCGATGGGTCAGTTGAATGGTATATGCAAAAATGATCATCGGCGCAGATAGGCAATAATGAATAATTAACAAAAACTTATCAAAATCCCTTAAAGTTTGTATCTATTGCTGCAATGCTGCCCTGTGCGAAAGAACAAAACGTGCAAAAGCTTCTAAAATTGATAATGATAAAGCAAGCAATAAATATAAACATTCCATATCAGAACACCCAACTGGGTTTTTAAATTGCTTTATGGAACCCGGTACCTTTTACGGAATCCTCAAAGTCGGAAAAAACTCCAGTGTTTAAAATAAGAATCCCCATGTTTTTAATATCAATGATAGACCTATCTGAATACTCCCTATTTTTGGAAAATTATTCGAAGAAACTGTCTAAAGCCAGCTTTACAGCTTCTTTGTATTCCAAATTGAATACATGATAAGCAGTTCGGCCTTCGGGTGTGGATAAAATCGTCCCACAGTGTCACACCGCTTGGAATCCATTTACTTCTTCGTTCACTGGCCTTACAGATTAGGAAAATATTGCAGCAAAATCGTGTGAGAGGGAAGTTTATAGACCTTCCATATACCTTATCACTATATCGTGCTTTGATGTTAAAGAAACCATATATTTTATAATTATCTCACATAACATATTGTTGAATCACGATATTCAGATTTTGTGAGGAACTGTATTTTATCACTAATTGTTATAGTTCCATAAATCGTGGAAATTCTCAAAAATTCATGTAAAATTAAGGGCAGTTCTGATCAAACCAATACTAAAAACAATATAAAAAACAATCGACAATGTAGGAAATTGGAAAATGTACAGCCCTATATTGCACTGAACCCCAATTCGGCTTTACAGCTAAGACCTTGAGCGCAGAAGAGTTGGTAAAATTTGATTGGTTTGAATATAATGTTTTATGGGCATGAGAATTAGAAAGCAATTGCAAATTGGTATTTGAATTAAATTGTTTAATGCGTGTGTCTGTGTGTCTGTGTGTGAATTTGTACATGTGTCTGTGTCTTAGTGTGTCTGTGTCTTATGCATGTGTGAATAAGTACGACTATTATAGGGAGATCTCAACGAAAAAATCAAGGTAATCCTGCCGACAATACTGTTGAGCGATATAAGGCTTGCTATATCCGCAATGTCAGTGCAGACAATAATTGCTGCTGATCAAGGTGCAGCAGAGCAGCAGTTGTGCTGTAACAATAACTCCTTCCCTCTGGTATAGAACGAGCCTTCCAACTCTAAGAATTCTGGTCAATTTTCTGGCTTAACATCCTTGTTGCATCGCACAGCGTGTTTGCTGAATACGTACACACAAATCTATCTATCATGAGATCGTAGTTGAAATTAAGAGATAAGTTAATTTTTCGAGATTATTTTCAAACTTCTGTAAAATAACTTCGTAAAGTGTAAATGATGCCTCCAAATTTGTAGCTTTATATGGACGACACGTATTTCAGGTAAATTTGTAACTTAAGAGAAAGAACTAAAGAAGAATAACACTTTACACTTATACTTATAGATTTCACAAATGTGTAAAGAAGAATACCACTTTACACTTATAGATTTCACAAATGTGAACAAAAAATCGCTCACCGACTTCCAGACACTTTGTTTTCTGGCTGGAGATTCGTTATTTGCACCGATAGAGATCTTTTTCCTTTCTTGTGCCACACCTAAGTTTAAAGCAACTTTAGGAGTAAACTTATAGTGCTTTTTACAAAATTGCGACTGCTGCCGCATACCCTGACAAGCAAATAGACTTATATCAGATGGACATATTATAATAACATTCGACAAACCTGCTACTACACTAGCAAAAGAAACAGTAGCCTTCTTCTCCCCAATAGGCTGAAGACTCCTACTGAAGGAGGAGGCAGAAGAAGAGGGTCCTGTGGAACTTTGTCTGCCGTGTACTTGTACACCTACTCTCCTTCTAGTCCCTCCATCTCCATCTCTCTTTGATAGATCTCTGAAATGAGTTCAAGTGTAGTATCTATCTCTCTTTGATAGATCTCGTGAAATGAGTGCATGTTTAATCTCTATCTCTCTTTGATAGATCTCTGAAATAAGTGCAAGTGTAGTATCTATTTTTTTTGATAGATCTCTGAAATGAGTGCATGTTTAATCTCTATCTCTCTTTGATAGATCTCTGAAATAAGTGCAAGTGTATTATCTATCTCTCTTTGATAGATTTCTGAGATGAGTGCAAGTGTAGTATCTATCTCTCTTTGATAGATCTCTGAAATGAGTGCAAGTGTAATCTCCATCTCTCTTTCATAGATCTCTGAAATGAGTGCAAGTGTAATCTCCATCTCTCTTTGATAGATCTCTGAAATGAGTGCAACTGTAATCTCCATCTCTCTTCGATAGATCTCTGAAATGAGTACAAGTGTTATCCTTTGTGACATAGTAATTGCAGCATACTAGCATAGTAGGTAACTTTAAAGTAATCTGATATTTTTGGTTGCATTAATTAATTAATTATAGAAATTAATTCATCGATGCACTCTGATATGTTACGTAAGACCCTTGCTTAAGTATCTGAAATTAATGAATTCTATTTCGGCAGTGAATCTATAATTTTGACGAATTGCAATCAAATATTAGGCATATGCATAAGCAATCTACAATCTAACTAATTGAACCAGTTAATTAAGTTGATTATATAAGTAAAAATTTGGAAACAACATACTAACAGCATCTTAGATCATTGCGTTAATACTGATAATTAGGAACCACAATCGACAGCGACACGGTTCATTTATAACTTTAATTGTCAATTTGGTGGTTGGTGGTCCCACTCCATAGATCAAATTTACTTAACGCTCAACATACTATTCTAGCCGTACTATGCATATACGCTACAATAAATTTTATTAGCGGGTTCGAATAACAACAATTTAGAGAGATGTCACGACGTAAACGTGAGATGGAACCGAAACAGAAAGACTGTTTACACTAAAAACGCTTACCGGAAAGAAACATTGGAGCCAGCAGAGCCCCTTCTGTTTCGATAATGTTTCATCCTCCTATGACGATGTTATACAACGACCGATCTATGATATGCAGCGGGAAAACAAGCGGGCTGTTCCAGCATTTTCGGGTTTTCCCATCATGCACAGTAATTCATTAGGCTACATTTACCATGTCAATCGAGCTTCAACACATGAGGAGGCCGTGCCGTGTATAATTCGAGATATTACACGTGTAGAAACAAAATATTACACGTGTAGATACAAAATATTACACGTGTAGAAACAAAATATTACACGTGTAGAAACAAAATATTACACGTGTAGAAACAAAATATTACACGTGTAGAAACAAAATATTACACGTGTAGAAACAAAATATTACTCGTGTAGAAACAAGAGACTACGGATTAGCTTAAAGCAAACGTTACCACGTCTTTAAGATGGCCTATATCATCCTGGAATACATGAGGCTAGGTGGTAAGCAAGCTATGCGTAACACTAACACACAAAATTGGCGGACCCAAAAGTTATGATCTCATTAAAAGCGGGTTGGCTATGTTTTTGGTGGCTTTGACAAGAATGCAATGGACTATAGACACAGTAGAGTAAGATTCACAGATTGACATGTGCACATGAAGGATGAAGACGTAGCAAGACAGCGAACTGTTCTTGTTCGCGACGCGAGCCCTCTATCGACATTGTGAGTCCAGGGTGATCCATCCGGTGAACTACAATTATTGTCTCAGCCAAATAATTGCTGCTAATCGATTGACGCTGATTGGAGCCATGTTGCAACGTTTGATATTCAAAAATGCAGTGCTACCATAGCAATTCATCCGACAAATTTTTTTCGGATCTTTGTTGGCCTTATATTTGGGTTGTTTTAAGTTGGCTATATAAGGCTTAGATTCAACATAAATATCCTGGTTAAGGAGAGAGAGCCGCCCAAAGTCCATACCAGAAAGTTATTTTTCTCAATTAGTCACTTGAAATGTTTTGTAAAATTAATCTTCGGAAACTCGCTGTACTCATAGATACGATCAAAACGTCGATAGGTGCAATTGCAGTAGAACTGAAACGAGTGCAAATAAGTACGTCAAACTCGATAGGTGAAAAAATGTTAGCGGGAAGGCGAGAGTGACACGTCTTAAAGGAAACTTCAGATAACTTTAACACAAAGTAACAAAGTAACGTCACCCTGTATTCATGTCAGATCCAAGGTTATCTGGACACGTTGCTTAATTACCAGATATTGCTTTCTTAACGAGATATAATTCGAGTTAATCTGCCTTGACAAAATGACAATTTTGTATCCAGCCAAATCACAAAAACTCGGAGGTCGGGCCTTGCGCTTCGATTTTTGACTTTTGGAATTCGTGTAGCTTTGTAAGATCTATAAAGAGTTTCATACTAATTGTGGAAAGAACTTTTGGCAGATTCGAATGTCAGGGCACCAGGTTTATTCGTTATCCGCATTGAATTGACCACGTTGATGGTAACATAGATTTACTTTTGAATTTATATTTGAACTTGAACTTTTCAATGCCATCGTTATTTATCAATCAATGATTGTGCAGTTGATTGTGGAAATCGACTGGTTGATTTTAATTCGACCTTTTCAACTCGGGTTAGCATGTTATATTTATTGGGCATATGGTATTCTATCTATTTGTCGGGTAAGCTGAGCTGACTCTGCAGGAGACATTACAGTTCGATAAATTGGTGCATCACGTGACCCAGAACATTTACCGTCACTCCCAAACAATTTCAGTCACGACTACTCAACTATCATCAAGCATAGCACTGTGTAGTTGTGTAGTTCAGCGTTTAACCAACACCAGTAGTAGTACTAATCTCTCATGCTTAATTGTTGATGAAAAATACATGTAATTAATTGGGGGTAGCCATGTGAAATTATAGGGTTCATGAACAGGATATAATGCTTTTAGAAAGTGTGATTGTCAAACAGTAAAACACTAGTAGACATTAATTAGGTTCACCAGTTCCATAGTGCCAGAACAACAGTATTTTCTATCGTGTAACATATAAGCGTCCAACAGCAAAATGAAGCGTCGTGCTCAAAAATTCGTGCAATGCTGGGCCTTGCATCTGGTGACAGGGTGACCAACAGATTTGCAGGAAAATGAAGCATATGTTGGACTGTGGAATTATGGCGTTGTTACAAATTTGAAGACTCACATCTTATTGCTTGATTGGTATTGGGAAGTCGTAACACACGTTGTGTAAATGTGTACATATAAAGTCAGAAACTTTGTTGTAGAAGAGCAACAAGCGATATAGATTTATATGTAAAGAAGGTATGGAGGATTGTTTATTGCTAATTGTTCAATTACAATAATCTTCATTTTTCTTTCCCTTCACGACTTCAAGTGTACATGAAAACATCATAGCTTGAACAATATGCCAACTAACTTCCATTCACGCGGGTATCTTGCATAGCAATATAAATGGATATTTGTTCAAGCAAAGTTCTGTGAAATTCATATTAGGATTCGCTTCAAACATATTAAGCTGATAGATTAACCTTATTTGTTTGATTGAGTAACTTATATAAGATGTAAATTAAGATTCAAATTATAGTATGGTAGTTATATGGTTAGAGTATACTTAAAACTTAGAACTCGTCACTCATTACTAAACATTCATCCATGAGTAATTACAACCATCAGTTTAGCAAATTGAACACCTTGTAATTGAATAAAGATAAAGAAAAGAATAATACATAATCGTACTTCGAAAAGAAAGAAAAGAAGCATACATTATCATTAAAAGAAAATAACAAGACATAATCGCTGTTAGAAATAAAGAACAATACATAATCGTACTTACAGCATATCTAGGGCGTACTCCTCAACATCAGCAGGTCCAGCTGCAACTGTGCTCGATTCTCCCTTCCCCGGTCCTCTGATCCTATTGATAATGTGGGGATGCATTCTCTCTCCTGCCGACTCTCTCTCTCTCTTTCTATCAACTTCTATCTGCTATCTTATCTCGCCTCTCTTCTCTGCATACAGACTAGTTGTATTGAGTGGTGACAAAAGCTCGCGGATACAAGATTAGCTCTCAAATACCAAAAGCAAAACGGTTGCAAGCGAGATACAGATCGGAAGAAATGACCTGTGTTTGGAAAAATAGCAAATCGGTTGCGATATAGTGAAATGGGTAGGAAATGCAGTGTAATTTCAGTGGTTGGAAAGATCAGTTCTTCCGTTCACAAGATTAAACGTACGCTTGAAATATTGATGATCGAGCAGCGGAAATCGCGTACTAGATCTAATTTAAAGCGTTTCATTGCAATTGGCGATGTTATTTGAGGCAGACAGTTTGATCGGCTCATCTTGAAGCGAGCTATGGATGCAGCACTACATTAAAGTAGAATAGAACTAGATATTTCTTACCTTGCCACCCATGCAATTAATAATTAACATCAATTACCAATGCCAAATCAACTCTCTATTTACCCATGAAATTCTCACGAAGCTTTTCGAAGCGACCGGCTAACTATAGAACTGTGAACTGAACTGTCCAACATGCGAACCAAACTATGAGGTCAAGTGATACTCGACCAAGACCAAGCACACACACACAAGTATCTGTTAAACAGTTCTACTATTTACAGTGCCAATGACCCAGCTTGTTTTTGCATCATTGGAAAAACGGGCGTTAGTGTATATCCGAACGTTTAATGTATAATCGCTGGCGTATTTTCAACGTTAGATTGGAAAATTGCAGACCTTTTTTCAAGTCTAGAAAACATAGCATGATTGCACAATTACTCGCAAGTTAATAATATTGGCAGCAAGGCCGAAGGCTGAAAGCGGTTGAGTAAACCTAATCATTACCAAAAGTTACGTCAATACCTGTATATTTCCAAAGGGAAAGACTATAAAGCCCAGCAATCCAACCGGGTGTAATTAATTAAAGAATTAAGTTTAACAACGTTCATACTGATGGTTGTTAGCATACATCAAGAGAATCTGATATATTATCATGGTGTATATTTGCAACGTGCTGAGATATAAGCATCATATATTTCAAAATATTAGCACATCCATTTGGTAAGATGGGCCGGTAGTACTAGTACCTGCAATTAACGAGATATAATGGAGGACATTGCGAAGTTGTATCTTAGCATTACGGGAATACGATTTTGTCGCTTGTGAAGAGTTGTGGTAGCCAAAGATGTGACTCGACATAAGATTTAGTGACAGATCGCAATGCACAGATGTAATAGGTATCTTCTTTTCAGAGCCGCATATTGGTTTGAGAACAGCGATGGTTTATAATGTGGAAAATATTTTTATTCACATTGGTAAATGCTGCTCATCAGTTTTAATATTTGCAGCGTTGGAGGCGTGAGACTCTAATATAGATTAAGATTAATAGAAGTTGGAAGAGAAAAAATTTCCCAATATGGGCTTGCACTAAGATCATTAATGCAGAAAAATTTTTGTGCGAATAAACAATTTTGAACAGAACTTCGCAGCAGTCTATCGAATCTCGGGCTTTTTAGTCTTATATATAATGACCGAAAATGCCTTGTGTTATTCAAAGGTTGTCTCCAGAAACAAAAGTTTTTAATGCAAAATGAATTTTAGAATGAAAAGCCAATAAATTTCACTAAAAATTTGGAAATTCTGAACTGGTCAGCGCGGAAAAGTAAACCATTTAAATTATATCATGGATTATTATCCCTCTTGCTTTTGCAAGGCTACCAAAAATTCAGAAATGAAAGAGAATTTCATTTTCTAATTTCGGGAAATAGGTTATAAGTTTATATTCGATATATTTAGAATTGAAATTTCTTTGAAATATTATATATTTTGCTTATAATAAAGTCCTATTAGTAGCTGCTAAAAGTAAAAGTTTATCGCTAACAATCACACTTTTCAGGTAACCGCTGAGGAAGAGAAAGCTGCAGTGAGCATTCAAGCCAGATACAAAGGTTACAAAACAAGACAAAAATTGGGTCTGTTTCAAATATCTTTTACCGAAAAAATAAAGCTAGAACAATTGTGAATTTAGCTAATGTTAGTTAGACACCTCCCTTTGTAATTCACTATTTGGCGGCATTATAATTACATGGTACTGGTTAGCAATGACTACTGGATAGTACTTCAATACGGCACACCAATTAAAGAAATTTCAAAGTCGTGAAAGGATTCCTGCAGCAGATTAGGAATTAGTTTTGGGGCTAAATATACCTGAGAGGCATGGGTTAATTGTCACAAATTAACCTAAAAATACTAGTCATGCATGTCAGTGTATGTGTCACTAAGCTGAAACAAAGATTTGGTTATTTGCATGAGGTCTTATTCTTTTAATGATCATTTATTATAAGAGTAATTTGCAGTAGTACTGTTGCCTTGTCCATTTCAATAAATATCCTTAATTTCAGCCGCAGAAGCAGCACCTGCAGAAGCTCCTGCTACAGAGACGCCAGCCGCCGAAGCAGTACCAGCCGCCGAAGCCGCACCTGCCGCAACACCAGCCGCCGAACCGGCATCAGCCGCCGAAGCAACACCAGCCGCCGAACCAGCACCAGCCGCAGAAGCGGCACCTGCCGCCGCCGAACCAGCACCTGCAGCCACAGAACCAGCACCTGCAGCCGCCGAACCAGCACCTGCAGCCACAGAACCAGCACCTGCAGCCGCAGAACCAGCACCTGCTGCCGCCGAAGCACCTACTTCAACGACACCTGCCGAAGCCGCTCCTGCAGAAAAACCTTCCACGCCTCCTGCAACAGAAACAAAGCCTGAATGACAATGACTTTCAAGCGATCTTTACGTTCTTTAGTTCTTGAATAAAGATTTTAAGTTCAACGACGAAACGAGTCGTCGATTGGTTGATAGCAATGAAATTCTGATTCTGTTCTGCCCGTCACAATTTAAATTGCTGAAATTTTAGATTCAAAGTCTTTCATAAAATGATTCCTCCGGTCCCGGATTTTTCTTAATTTTATTCTTGATGAAATTTATTGCCTGTTTTGTTCGGCTCTGTTTGTTCTTGAATCAAGAACTTCTTGATGCAAGACGCGAGCCTATTATAACATTTGTTAGTGCAGTTGCAGAATCGTTTAATCTTTGCCATGCATTTCTTTACGCTCCTCATATGTTGAACCTTATAGAAGTCAAATGTATTTGTGGGAAAAGTCAACACTCACTTTTGACGATTGATTATGACCACTGGATCAGCATGGTGTTTTATGGGCACCTTAGTCATTGGTTCAGTCATAATTCTATAATTCGTTTTTGGAAATTCACCGATCATATTTCGTAGCAATTTTATTTAAAGCCGCCAAATGAAGGGGCATGAGTGATGAAAGTTTTTATAAAATTCTATGGACAATATCTATATCTGCGAGCTTTCAAAATCAATGTTAAAATCCGGTTGAAAACATATTTTGAGTTTTTGTTATACTCAGGCATTTAAGGATACATTTCTTAAAACTAAAATTACCCATAACTTTTATATTGATTGAATATTACCAGATGATGTCCTTTAAGTTTATAGATTACGGATATAGATTGTTAGATCAATTTGGTGATATGTAAATAATATATAACTTTAACCAATAGTATATTTTGCTCCTTTGTAGAAATTGAATATAATTCGTTATGGTGATGGTATATATAGGTTCAGATGTTATACTTATTTATGGAGGGATTTTAAGTACCTTCCTTTATATGTAACGGTTAAATAGCAGCTACCAGTCTTGCCTTTTTAAAACTTGTTTTATTTTGTTTCTCGTCTCATATTATAAGCCCGCACATAATTGAAACATACATTTTAATTTCATATAAACTGGTTCTATTTTCTCCCATTAGTACTTACTCGATTTCTGAACTAGAACTTCTGTTAATAATCTGACTTATGCTCACATCATCTTAAGCGTGCTGCGAAAGCCCATTCCTATTATGACGTACACCTTAAACTTCGGAAGTTGGTGCTGTCTTCCTAATTCCATCAACTCTTGTCGATACTTTAAATATAAATCAGAGTATCTTTTCTAAAAATAGATGCATCCCATCACACAAAAGGGGTGTACCTCAAGTCCTCAAAAAGCATCCTATCCAACACTCGAATGATTCTCTCTCTATAAAGTAACTATAAGTATATAAAGTATATAACGACAAACGAGGAACGGCAAAAATCAGACAACAAACAGGATACAATCTGAATTTGGCACCTTTACAAACCGCCTATAATGCAGCGACAATGACTTCCAAAGTGTAACTTTAAGTTCAAGTGTTAATCAACCTCTGCGAGTATAGCTGCATAACTATTTCAGTCTGGTCCTAAAAATGACTGTCTGCCACGGACTGTCATTTGTCGCACATATCTCTTTAAGTCCCAAACACCCTTTTGACTTTGACTTTGAGTAAGATCAAAACCTAGCTCATGAATGGATTCGATAAAAAAATATGGCTTTTTAGCTTATTGTTTTAGCACGTTTTAACGCACACGCCTATTGAATTCAATATGCTCCAGTTTTCGTACAGATTTCTTGGGCGAGAAACACAAAATTATCACTTTGAGTTTGAGTTTGTAATTTTACTTATAGCCCAGAAACCGAAAATCATATTAAGGAAACTTTTAAAAAAATCCTAATTCTTCAGTGAAGTTGTGTTTTTTATGTGTATTAAACTTAAAGTTAAATTTTTCAGTTGTTCCATAAGCTAAAAAGGGTATAACACACAAATCTGGATGTGTTCGGGATATAAGCAGTTTAATAATATGTGTGGAGCTTGAGAAATGAGAATGTTAACGGGCGATGCGCGTTTAGAATTTCGGCAAAAGGGTCATATAGTTTGGTGAGTGGGGCAATTGGCGCCATTGGCGCCAATGGATCCACTCAATGGATCAAATGGATGTTCCAATGGCGCCAATGGCGATGAGGTCAGTGGTGCCAATGGTGGTCACAATCGCCATTGGCGCCAATGGATGTGTTCCATTGGCGACAATGGCGATCGCCATTGGCGACCATTGGCGCCATTATAATGGATCCATTGGAGCCACTCGATGGCGATACCTTTTTCACGATCGCCACTCAGAGTGAATGGATCATTTGGAATTCCAATGGCGACAATGATTCCAATGGCGACAATGGTACTAATGGCGACAATGGAACCAACAATGGTACCAATGGCGACAATGTTACCAATGGAAAAAAGGCTC